>JAXRKP010001415.1:117500-120000 GCA_037039925.1 Doris montereyensis
TGGAAGATAAAATGGTAACTGATAAAGAGAGAACAAAAAGAGACTCAAAGATCATAAAATTACTTTAGCAGAGTGTTTTTTTTTACTGGCCCACATCTTGTATGAGAAAATCAGATGCTGTTTTTAAATTTCGAAAATGCTTCCTGCAATAATGAAGAATATGTTAATTTAACTTGTTCCACGTAATCAGTATTGCTTTCTGTTTCATGCAGATATTTTACATTTTTGTTATGTCAGGTGTTTATTATTTTTAATTAATTTCTTTGTTTCTTTCTTTCTGCCTTTGTTTGTTTATTTGTTTGTTTGTTTGTTTCTTTCTTTGTTTCTTTTTCTTTTCTTTCTTTATTTATTCCTTTATTTAGTTACTTACTTATTCATTTTATTAATTTCTTTCTTTCTTTCTTTCTTTCTTTCTTTCTTTCTTTCTTTCTTTCTTTCTTTCTTCCTTTCTTTCTTTCTTTCTTTCTTTCTTTTATTTATTTATTTCTTTACTTAGTTACTAGCTTATTTATTAATTAATTTCTTTCTTTCTTTTTTTATCAGTTCCCATTCTGCCTTTCAGTGTATGGGTTCAGATGCCCGAGATGATCTCTCTCCAGGATGTCCTGTCCTGGCATTTTCTGTTTCCTTCAAAACATGTTAAGTTCTATGCTTCAATGCCTCTTTTATATCTTCTTCCCACTTTCTCTGAGGTCTGCCTTTTGGTCTTTTACCTTGGGCTTTAGCACTGTGCACTGATTTAGCTATTCTATTGTCATTCATTCTGTTTACATGCACAAACCATCTCAATTAATTTGTTTCTATCTTAGTTTTTATGCCATCTGCTTTGGTTTGATCTCTTATTGTTGTGTTTTGATTTTGTCTCTTTTAGTTTTCCTACTACTCTTCTTAGATATTTCATTTCAGCTGTCTGTACTCTACTGTATTCTCCACTGTCTAATAAGGTCCAGGTTTCGCTGCCATAGAGAGAGTAGGACAATAAACTGTATCGTATACTGCCATTTTGGTTTTTTGTTGACAATTCTTGCTTACCTACAAATGCCTTTCCTACATGGTTATATATTGCACTTGCCTTTTTGATTCTCTGTCTGATTTCTTCTCTTAGTTTTCCATCTGAGTTAATCATTACTCCTAGGTAATTGTAGCTTTGAACTTGTTCTAAATTTTCCCTGCCCAATTTAAGATTTTGTGTTTTAGCTTCCCTAGTTACTAGCATTGTTTTGGTTTTCTTTGCATTTACTCTCATTCCTCTTTTATTAAGTTCATTGTTCATAATGTTGATATTTGACTGAAGGTCACTTTCTGATTTTCAAACAGAACAAAATCATCAGCAAATGAAAGCATTGATACATTTACTGGTTTTGAGCTTCCACATACCCACATTCATTTTCTTCATTTTTGAGGATGCCTTCACGACTGAATCCATAAGTGTGATAAACATCTGCATATGCAAGGTAGCAGGAGACTCGTGGTGGGCGGGATTATCTACTCCCCGTAAAGGTGCTCACCTGTCCACTGCCCGGCATTTATTAATTCATTTATTCAATTATCGTATTCATTTCTTTCTTTCTCTCTTTCTTATTATGTTTTTGTTTATTTACTCATTTATTTATTCATTCATTCAGTAATTTATTATTTGTTTATCTCTTTATTTATTCATTTATTTATCTATCTATTTAATATCTGTTTATCTATTTACACATTTATTTAATTAATTATTATTTATTGTTTAGATTGTTATTTGTCTATTTCCTATTTTATATATGTATGCATTTATATATTTATGTATTTATTTAGTTAATTATTTGTTGTTGTAACGAGTGTGAGGTAACGTTACAATTTGTCCTTTTTCGAATTACCGTTTTTGCCTCTGTGTGAATATGTTATTATATACGTCGGTGTGTATATTATGTATAATGTTCGCTCTTTGACATAGTGTAGCGGTAAGAGTGAAAGATGGGAAGGGATGTATGCGTGGAAGAAACAAATTAACGCATAATCTGAAATGTTATAATGCAATATCAATAATGCCATTGTTATGAAATGGTCGTCACGATCGGCTACACACACATACACACACACACATATACACACACAAATACATTCATACAAACACACACACACTCACAACAAACAATTCTGAACTAGAGTTCGCTGGTAAAATAACTGCTGAATTACGTCAGGTCATCAAAGTCATTAAATATTAAGTGGCTCAGATGCCACTGTGCTTGTAATAGGTAACAGGGGCCAACATTTTCTTTCGGCAAAACCACAAAACGATAACTTATTCATGATTTGCCTGAACTGTGATGCTTGAATGGACACAATACCTCACGCTGCACTCGACTCGGAAGAGCCATTTCACGACCGAACACTTAATGGTAAGGTAAGGCTAACTACTTCTGAAACATGAATCAGACGGCGAGGGGGCGGGTGAGGATGAGGGTCTTGGAGGTTGAGACAACGAGAGAAAGAACAAGCGAACGAGAGAGAGAGAGAG
>JAXRKP010001415.1:125000-127085 GCA_037039925.1 Doris montereyensis
TTCCACCATGCTGTTCTTTTTCTATCTCCTTTAATTTGTTTCCTACCACAGATCTCTTCAGTACAACTGAGGAGTGTTTCTTTATACATCTGCCACTTTTCTTCTATTGTGCTATCATTCAGATATGTCTGTCTTTCACTGATAAATCTTTTTATCCTAGATTGGTATACCTTTTTACTATTGGTTTATTTAGTTCCTCTATTTTGAGTTAAGTAGCTTTCTTCTCTTTCCTTTTCTGTTTGTTTTCTTCAGTCAGTAATCTCATTTTGGCAATCACTAAGTGATGATCACTAAATATTTCTGCTCCTCTGTTTACTCTTGCATCCAATGTACAGTAAAAAAGGGAGCTGCTAACTATTATATGTTTTACACCTGTCTTCATTTACTCTTGTATATTTGTGGATATCTTTAGGCAAAAATCTATTAGTCTCTTTCCATTTGGAGAAGTTGTTGTCTCTCCTTCTTTACCTATTACTCCTCCTGATGTTTTTACATTGTTGCCTACTCTAGCATTTAAATTTCCTAAAACCATCAAGTCCTGTTTGGGTTTAAGATTCTCTGCAGCTATTTGTAAATCGTTTTCGAAGATATCTTTTTTCTTTTTTAGTTGCGTCTTCGTTTGGTCTATAAGCTATTAATGATTTAATTTCTCGTCCTTTCGTTTTAATATTTACCTCTAATAGCCGTGAGCTTACACATTTCCAACTTTCTAGTAGCTTTTCATGCCTTTTATGCACTAGAGGCCTACTCCTGCTCTAGCTATCTTTGAATCTACTCTTGAGAAGATTATATGATTCGGTCCTACATTTTCTATTAGTGTTCTTTTTTCTTTGTTTCTAATGTAATGAATTTTTCCATTTCTTCAACTAATTCTAACTATTTTCCATTTATTGGCCTAACGTTCCATGCTCAAAATCACAGTCCATATTGTTTCCAAGAAGTCTTCGAAAGATCAAGCTGGTTATATTATATTTATTTTTTCTCTGAATCTATTTGTTTTTGGATAATCAGGGGATTAGCCCACTGAACCCTAGGTAGATGGTGGGGATGCCACCTTGATACCCCCTACCAAGCCTTGTTATTTTCTGTCAGGGTTAACTTAGCCTATAGTCATTGAAGACCAGCCTGCAAGGCAGCAGGTTGTTACTTTTTTTGTCAGGGTTAACTCCCTTAGCCTTTTTGTCGGTTAAGACCCGCCTGCAAGGCGGTAGGAGACTCGTGGAGGGTGGGATCATTTACTCCCCGTACACTGCCTGGGTTTATGTACACAATATGTAAAAAATGCACTTCATCACTAAACCACATTATGTCTATAAATCTTCCTGAATGTTTGCAAGTCAAAAAACCAATGACTCATAGTGACCATATCTTCAGTCTTTGATGGACCTGAATTCTGTAACATTTTTAAGCTTTAACCACCTTTAAGATTTTCCTCAAAGATTTTCAAGCAATGTTTAACTCACTGTTTTGACGACAAATCGATATCTTGGGGTCATTATGCACTGACTTTCCAACCACTGCGACACTTTTTGACAGTTCGCTTTTTCAAGACAGGTTCCTTCATCGGTCCATTTTTCTCGTTTTCTATGGACCAAAAGCGCTTGAAAGTTACAAATCATTTCTATACGATAGCCTTACTTGGTATCATTTTTGTTCTGCAGGAGTCAATTCCAAACCTCTTTGGAAACAAAGCCTGGGTTTGTTTAAACGAGTTTGTGTCAATATAGTAAATACTCGTTGCTCGACAGTGTAATGTTGTTTTGCTGTAGCCATGCTTACGGTTAGTCAAGGTTACTATTGTTGACATTGAAACGAACCCGGATGGATAAGCTTGGCTGTGTTCAAATTTTGGGCAGTTCGGGCATTAAAAAAATCATTATCATTTTATTAGGTTCAATGAATCAGTGATCACCTGGTAGATGGAAATCGCAGTATTAGCAAAATGAAATAAATCTATACGATATATACATGTATTATGTACATGTATGTATGTATGTATGTATGTATGTATGTATGTATGTATGTATGTATGTATGTATGTATGTATGTATGTATGTGTGTTTGTATGTATATATGTATCTATGT
>JAXRKP010001416.1:0-35000 GCA_037039925.1 Doris montereyensis
TATGTATGTATGTATGGATGTATGTATGGATGTATGTATGTATGTATGTATGTATGCATGTATGTATGTATGGATATATGTAGTATGTATGTATGTATGTATGTATGTATGTATGTATGTATGTATGTATGTATGTATGTATGTATGTATGCATGTATGTATTGATATATGTATATATATGTGTATGCATATAGGTAGGGATGTAGGTTTGTCATGTAGGTAGGTAGGTTTGTCATGTATGTATATGTATGTATGTATTTATGTAGGTAGGTTTGTCATGTATGTATGTGTATGTATGTATTTATGTAGGTAGGTTTGTCATGTATGTATGTATATATGTATGTAGGTAGGTAGGTAGGTTTGTCATGTATGTATGTATATATGTAGGTAGATTTGTCATATATGTATGTAGGTATGTAGGTTTGTCCATCTCAAATAGTAAACATTAATAATATCAAAGGCCTAGGCCCATAACCAGGGGAGAAATGACAAGTACATGTAAACAAAAACAAAATCAACTTCAATTATATCTAGGAATCTAATCAACTTATTTATTCAAACTAAAAGCATTTAAGAATAAATCTAAAAGGACCAATAACATTTTTGAAAACGAGGAGCTAAGGTAATATAAGACTCAAAAATCTTAAAACAGTTCACGTACACTAACATGTTAAAGCACCAGAAATGAGTTTCAGATAAATTTACATTACAACAATGTCCCATTGCTAACTACTAATTATTTGGTAAACAATAAAGCAGTTTGGTAGGAGTAATTCATCTAAAGGCTGAATGGTCAAGTGAATAATATTAATAGGAGAGGGCCAGCATCAGTTAAAATAAATTCAAAAGTAGAATAAAAGGAATATTTTGGGGCTTTTCAAAAAAGGGAAATACGTAGGGAAAGGACTAATAATATGTAGGCTAGTCCAGCGTATTTAAAGACAAAGACAAATGTACAAGCCATCAAGGTGACTTTAACAATGAGGAAATTGTTGTGGCAGGGAAAGGCTGAGTGACATTGTAACAGTGTCTTGACCAATATGGAAATGAATATAAAATTACAATGTTTTATTGTTGATACTCGCAACAATTATTGTGAGTGATCCAGCTAAAGTGATGAGTGTTTGCTCCTTCTACGATAAGTGCTTGTTTACAATAAACAAGTGAATATACACTTCTATTGGTTTCTTTAAAGTTGCAAAAACAATTTGAGGACTTCAGGTATTTACTTAGACATTTATAAATAAATAGGCCGCCATATTAAATAGGGGGGGGGGGTTCAGCAGCGCTTCTATTGAAATACGTGTTACAGTAACCGATAACCTTATTCTGGCTCTCAAAAGTATATAGTCTAAAAGTGCTCTACAACTGCAAGGCGGAGTCAGGAGGGAGGGGGGGGGGGACATGAAGGGAATATTAAACTGGGAGTCAGGGCCATATGCTTGCTGGTCACGAAATAGAAGGCAAAATAGACCAATGACCAAAGCCCTACGGTTGGGGAGGTTATGGGAGGTTTAATGAGTCAAAGTTCACAGTTAATATAAATGGGGGATCAAGATTTCAAAACTAATTCAAGTTTGTTTCTTTTTCTTTTAAATCCACCTCTCAATTTTGTTTAAAAGTGCCACTATTGATACATTGCAATGGCATGACAACAAAATATTTGCAGGTAACAGAATATAAATATGATCAACTTATCCCTGGACAATTCTCAAACACATAATCTCACAACCAGATGCATACAGCAAGGAGAGAGTGAACAAGTCAATAACCAGATTATATATGATCAGAAGGAAATCATGAGGAAACTGATTGGTTCAAAAAGATAAAACTACATTCTTAGGTCACAACAGTTTGAAACGAAAGCAGAGGTTGAGTTTAAACTGATTGGTTCAAAACGACAATACAATATTCTTAGCTTGCAACAATTCCATGGCAACGAAAGCTGAGTGGCTCAAAACAATATGACAGCATTGTTCGCTAACAACAATGTCATCAGGAGGACAGAGAGGAGTTTGGGGTGAGTCTAGATGGGGAGGGGGTGGGGAAGGGGGATGAGAGTCCAAAATGATGGGCTCAAAATAATCAAAACATACAATAAAAAGGTGACTGTAGGAGGGGGAAGCAAACAGTGTTAGCAGACAAATACACTCAAACGCCCACCAATACAAAACTGAAAACTGCTCAGATCTGAGACATAACAGTATCACATTAAAGAGCAAACATTATTTTCTATTCATAGAAAGCAGCGAGAGGTAAATATTGAATGAGAAGTGACATACAAATTTGACCGACATCTATATCAGAAATTTTGAGAAAAGGTAATTATCAGGTCTTCTGAGAACTCCTAATGAAATAAACTCCATCTCGCTGACAATCAACGTTTCGTTTAACACTTTTGTTTAAGAGTAAGACTGCAAGTGATGCAAACGTAGACAGTATAAGGATTCTCTCTTTCCCTCTCCCTCTGTCTCTGTCTCTGTTCCTTTTCATTCAATAATAAACGTAAATGAAATGTGCCTAAAGCAAGCTGTAATGAAAAACATCTCGCTTTTGATTTGTCACAGTCACAGTAAAGCTCCAGAGTTCCCACGCTCACCTTCCTTGTTTGAATTTCCCCCAACAGACGATTTTTACTTGTTTGTTCATGGTAATAGTAATATAAATAGTGAGATTTTATTTATAAAGCGCACAAATCAATCTAAATGCTCGAAGGCGCTGAGAATAACACTTACATACTACATGTACTATCGGAACCTGTATTTCTTCTGACATCACATTGTGTGATGCCTGAGGTAGTCTTAGATTTAGATCTAGATTCTAGACATTTCTCGTGTGTTGCCTGACGAAGGGTTATACCCGAAACGTCACGTGTTTGTTCTGTCCTTATTAGTGGGTTATCCTTATTGTCATATTTCGCCTTTAACTTCACTCCACTGTGGCTGCTTCGTATTATTCATAGCTATATAGATGTTTCACATTTGCCACATATCTCTGTTGTTTACGTTCTTTATCTTTTTTTTTATTGCTAATAGATCTAGATCTATAGTCATCTTCTTTATCATACTACTATCGGGACCTGTTTTCTTCTGACGTCACATTTGTGATGCCTGAGGTAGTGCTTAAATCTAGATCTAGATTCTATATATTTCTCGTTTGTTGCCCGAAACGTCACGTGTTTGTTCTGTCTTTATTAGTGAAGTTGTCACTTATTGTCATATTTCGCCTTATTATGTACAAACTCAAAACAAGTATTTATAACGTTATTGGAATATACGGGTTTTTTTAAGTAGTACAATTACATACATCTTATTCACCCATGTCCACTGCGAGTGGTGATCATAAAGAGGCTTTGGTATGACTTGTCAATGCTGTCCCTTCATACGTACTGCCAAAAGGGCGTCCAATATGATAAGTAATGGGTGCTTCGAAATTTTCTTCTATCTCTGTCATGGATGAATGCCAGATTTGACCTACCTTCCTATGCTAGGGTGAAGGATGGGTTGGTGTTTTTTCACCTGGAATGTCACGCCGACGTTCACACTCTACGTCACCAGACTTTGGGGCAAACATTGAGGTCACTACACCTGAGAATTGTTTTCTGATTTAAGGTTCTACGTAGCCTATTAGTATTACCATTTACCTTGGGAATTAAATGAAAACAGCGTTTGGTTCGAGGTTTATTTGATTTTTTTATTGATTTTTTTCAATTGGTTTAGTATTCTTTTGCTTTTTAAGAGCGCTGGATAACATTTGTTGTCTTTTCAGAATTTGGTGTTAGTTTTAGTTGCCTTGGGGTTGTTTGTGTTTGTTTTGTCTTGTTTGGAGTTTTGTTTTGTTTTTAAGTTTTGTTTTCTTTTGTATAGACCGGGATGATGTTCTTGAACAAAAGATCAAATACGGGGAATGTAAGTCAACACTCTTCAACGTCTCACGTTATCGTATAGATCTCTTTTTATCATAAATGATGGGGGCTATTTTGAGAACAGCATTCGTAGCAACCACTGTCCAAGCAAGATTACACGGTGGAAAACTACACACGGGCTCGCTGATCTGGCCAACACACCGCTTAGTGGGTCTCATTGTATAACGAATGTCGGGTACATACAAGTTTTGGTGCAAACGTTTAACATAAAAATAAAGTTTGATATTTTGAAAACATTGATGAAATATGATATTGGATGGCAAATACAAGTCTTTTCAGAGTGTGCAACAATCGTAAATTTTCCTTTTTTCCGAGTGTGCAACCGTAAATTTTCTTTTTCCGAGTGTGCAACGATCGTAAATTTTCCTTTTTCCGAGTGTGCAACAATCGTAAATTTTTCTTTCGAGTGTGGAGTTGTAACGCAAACAAGTCAGATCACCAAACGCGAAGAAAATTTCCAACGGTCCTAATAATGATGACGTCAGAAGCTTATCCATTTAAGAGCCGTCTGCTCATCTTGCAACTCCATTTATGATCACGCCATACTAACATGAAAGAATTCTCTGGCAACTTTGTCTTCCTGAATACATCTTTTTTATTCCTGACCTTAGCAGGGCCACGGTGATCCAAAGGTATGGTGTCAGTCTCTCAACAAAAGGTTCTAGGTTCGTGCCCCGACAGGTTGAACATTCTCTCGAGTTTTTTTTTCTGGTGGAACCCCCCCCCCCCACATCCCTGATCCAGGTAGAGGAAATCGGTACATAGTCCCATCGGAAACGGAGAAATCAAAGGAAGATCCGTGTGCAGATCCAAAAACTATATGCACGTTAAAGAATCATCGCTTATTTAAAGGAACGTCCGGGCAAAATTAAAATTCTTACTAAAAGCCACAATATCACCTTAGTTATGTTGTGGGTGTGTAAAATCAAATCGAAAATAAACCGGATCTTAGAAGGGGTTGGTTTTGCCTATTTTTGTTATAAACCTGATCTTAGATGGGGTTAGGTTTTTTATTTTTTATAAACCTGATCTTAGATAGGGTTGGGTTTTTTTTATTTTTTTATAAACCTGATCTTAGATGGGGTTGGTTTTTTATTTTTGTTATAAACCTGATCTTAGATGGGGCTTGTTTTTTTTAAATCTTCTTTCGACTTTTACTATCCACAATGCGAGGAAAACTTGGGAGATCGTAAAAGTATTATGTTGTTTGATCTGTAAAGTAGCACTGCCCTGTTACAATCGCGTATGCAAACAATATAAGCCGCTATGATATTGGTTCATACTAAATCGGACTAGATCAATGATCCAATACAATACGAACTGGAACAGAGATGAAGGCCATAGAAATTAGGAGTCAACAGATACAAATTTAGAATTCAGGGTCATGGTTATTGTGATAAGAGATGGGACTCGGTAGCCCAAAAGCAAAGTGTCGGCCTCTTACCCAAAGGTCGTAGGTTCAAGCTGCGCCAACGGTTGGAAATTTTTTCTCGAGATTTTTTCGGAGATACAAAATCTACGACCCCCACCCTGTTCAGGTATGTGAATCGACACCTATATCTAATCCCATTAGAGTCGGAGGATAAAAGGAGGTCCGTGTGCAGACCATCTAACACTCTGTGCACGTTAAAGATTCCTTGGCTGTTTACAAGGCAGTCTGGGTAAAATTAAAATCCTACCGAAAACCCCGAGATCACTTTAGTTGTGGATGTGGGTAAATCAACTCAATTTTTAAATGTAATAAGAGATGATATAAGACATGATGAAGACTGTGATGATAATGATGATTGTGATGATGATTAAGATTGTTTGGTTTTTATTTTTCAGGAGTAGACTGGAGAGGCCTTTGGCTCATGACCACGGGGTCACATCCGGGAGAAGATTTCGTAGAACCTTACACAGCCTCTATAGTTTTCTTTTGCATCAACATGGTCTCAGGCATAGTATTACGGGCCCTGTCCGCTGCCTTTCTCCCTTCCCCTGTCAAGCAGTTGGCCCTAGATTTCGTGTCTACAATGGAAGCATGCGTTTACTTTTTCGAGAACAATTTTGTTATGAAGGTAAGACAAGTCAGGATGGTATATACATGTACATAGAAAGTCAACTTTCGTGAAGTTTGTTAGAGCAACAAGAGTTCTGTACTCTCTTCTACTTTATCGGTTTCATCCAATAGTAATAAAATCTTCATTAGCATTTGAACATTGGAATATAATGAAGAATCTGAAATACTCAAGAATTGATTAATGAAAATGTAGATGGGTTTACTATTTGTATCTTATAGATTTTAAGGAGACTCTGTAGTCCAGGGGGCAAAGTGTCGGCCTCTCAACCAAAAGGTCATGGGTTCAAACCCCGACAGTTGTAAAATGTTCTCGAGTTTTGTCGAGTCAAAGCCTTAGTCCAGGTAGGTGGATCGACAGCTAGTCTCATCGGAGACGAACGATAAAAAGGTCCCGTGTGCAGATTACGTGCGTTAACGATCCTTGGCAGTCTGGGCAAAATTTAAACTCCTACTGGAACCACCGAGATCACCTTAGTTGTGGATATGGGTAAATCAAATCAAATTATGTCACCTTTTGATCGTTCCAATACGTTTTAGAGTTAAGCAACAGGACAAAGATGGACCCTAGTATCAATATGGTCCTTGTAACGCTGTGGTCAGGGGTGGATTCCAGGAGAACGTAAACAAATTGCCCTTGAAAGTACGCAGATAAATCCATGCCTTGTTTTTTTATAATGTTTTGTAACAATTTGGTTCTATCGGATATAGGTTTTATTAAAAAATCTTAACTCATATGCACACATTTTGGTGAACATTAAAATACCTTTAGTACAGGACGTAATAATTTAAAAGGTCATCATGGCAGACTTCAAAACGCATTTTTTATATTCAATACTCCTGGCCTTTCGGATAATATTATATCATTTGTGTTTATGATATGGAGTTACATTCCTTTGTCTTAAGGAGATAATTGAGAACTCTCGTAACTCACCTGTGCACAGTTGATATTTTAATGAAAAGTCCTACCTTAACTCAAAACATGCAATTACCGGTAAACAGCTCTTGTGTCTTACCTTAACTTTATTCCTTAGATCAATAATAACGCTAAGATACAGAGATAATATTTTTCTTTATTGCTGTACCTGAGCTGATAAAATCCCAGCAATAATGATAACGTAATGTTCTTTATGCTCGCACTTTCTTGACAGTATTACGGCAGCTTCTGGCTAGGTGTGGCCATTGTTGTGCAATGCTTTGTCTGCAGTCGGACATTTGGAGACTCGAGTGAGAATCCGACCAAGGCATTCAAGCAGTTGGTCGAACGGAGGAGATTTCTCCAACTATGGCGGCAGTCAAAATCTTCTGTCAGTCTATGGCTGGGCTTGCGTCTTACCGGTTCGCCCGTTAATCTGGTCCCTGGATCTCATATCAGACCATCATGAGGTAAAGGATCAGGCTTTCAGTGTACAGTTGTTGTGGGGGAGGGGGCGGAGGGTTCACGGGGCAATGCTATCCAGGCTGATGTGGTTAACCTTTATTGTTATTTTCTTAGTAGAGGAGAAAAAGTTTTTGTTTTGCTCCGCCATGCAAAGTGCAGAAAAATTCCTGTGAAAGCGTTACTTGTGGATTTGATAGCAGATATATTATCAGTCTTTACTTTCTTTATTTGCCTCACTACGTTAATTAGTTTTAATTTCTTTTAGCGATTGTTTTGATCTTAATTTTTATTTGGCTTTTGATTTATTTATATTTATTTTATTTGTATTTTACTTGGGGGGGGGGGGTTATTGTTGTTGTGGCTGTTGGTTGATTGAAATTTTCTTTCTGGGGAAGTGGGAAGGCGGGGGTTGTTGGTTGTTGGTTTGTATTTTAATGGTGGGTGTTGTTATCTTCGCCCGTTTTTCCCCTTCATATTTTGAGTGTCCTTAACGTGAGATGTTTCTTCTCATTTGTCATAAAAGATGCCCATTTTTTACAAAGAATTTTAATTGCAAATAAAGTAAAGCACTCCAAGTTTTTGTGTAGGATCAACTGAGGTGATTTTTGTCAGATTAACATTGGCATGACACCAACATTGGCGAAAGAATAAAATTTAGAATATATTTTTTTATATATTATTATTATTCCTGTGTTCTTCGGTATAAGGCGCTATATAAATAAATGTATTACTATTATTGCTATTTTAGCGTTTTTATGAAACGACCTGCAACAGTGACCTTCAAGTTGCCCTTTTGTTTGGCTTCGCCGTAGAGCTGTTTGCCACTCTGTCTGATACGTGGCTTGGCATGCAGACAGTGTCATCGTATTCGATTCTAGATGAACTCATCAAGTACATAAATGGATCTGTCATGATTATCATTGGTGAGTACATTCTTTATGAAATTCATCTCTTCAAATTTTGAATTTTTTAAAATTTAAATTGTTCAGTAGAAATGTCTCTATTCGTGTTGCAATCCTAATATCGTTATTATAATCAGGACACCAAACATAAAACCCACAGGGATATTTGAATGGTACGCAGTGAATTTAGATCAGAAATGAAAGTGAAAAGAAAGAATATTAAGAACCTCCACGCTTACGTCCACAAAATGAGAATACAACAGCCCTTTGTTGGAGAATATCGTCGTTGTATTTGTTATCCTTTCTTTAGCATGTTTCCCATACAAAGCGTAATACAATATCTCAATTAAGGATCTAGTGAAATAATCAAATAAACAATAACAACAGCAAATGAAGGTGATACACTCCTCAATACTTGTGCTAACCGACCTCACAAATAATTGGCTCAATGCTTAAATGTTATTAAGACTCATTCACTCTTTCTAAAGATAACTTTATAGCTGGATAGATTAACATTTGCAATCTACATCTTGACTTTTTAAATGATGAAATAATTACAGCAGTAAATGAAAGGGATGCACTCCTAAACGCTGGTACTAACCAAAGTCAGAAACAGTTGGTTCAATGCTAAAATGTTATTTAATACTCTTTTGAGATATGACTACAATCTATCTAAATAGGTTAACATTTGCAGTCCACATCTTCGCTGTTAATGACGTAGGGTTATTGAGAAATGAAAGAATTGTTCTTTTTCTAAGTCGGCCAAAACTGTTTGTCTTTTCAGTTGTAAAGAAAATGATTTACGAGAGTATTTCTAAAAAGTTTTAAAAAGCCTTTAGATAATGAATGCCTTAATTAAGAACCATGCCCTTACTGACGCATGCATAGGACTACGTGGTCTGGAAACTGCATGACCCTAAATGTAATCGTTTTATCTTGCCATCTTGCAAACTCTGATTCAATTATCGCTAGAACTATGTTCCATTCTATACACCCGGAAAATGTACTCCGTTTATTAGTGAGTATATAGTGCACAGCTATTAGCAAAGATGGACATGGTGGTAACGTTGGTGTGACGTGTTTGACAAACGACCGTGTTGTACGTTACTGTTTGAGAGCTGAGTGTGATTCTAAGTATATTAATAATTGCCTCTTTTTCGTTGGATTGTCATCACCACAATCATCCTATTGTATCCTATACACCTCTAAAATCGTGGAGATGCTGCACGGTAGACAGCCAAGCTTTCACTTTTCACTGTAATTGTCTAGAGCTTGGGTCTGAGAGGTCTTCCTGTCCACTCCGTTACCTGTTCTTCCCATCTTTTCCTCTTTCTGTCCGTGAATTATTGCAGGTTACGTTTAAAGAAACGATGTCCAATCAGAGAATGTACACTATACAAGGATAAAGACTTGTTGTTAGTCTTCCACTTGTCTATCAACAACAAACCTGCCCTAGAGATTGAACTAATCGAGCGTTGGCATTGAAATTAGGGGCCTCTCTCTCTCTCTCTCTCTCTCTCTCTCTCTCTCTCTCTCTGTGCCTACCTATGTGCATAATGGGTTTCCTCGATCGTCATAGAATTGAGCCGTAAATATTTGTAACTGGCCTCAAACCAATGAAAGCAAGAAGGCGATGATGGCTGCCGTTTTATGTTTCTCCAGGATCTCTTACGACCCAAGTTTCAATATGGAGTAGGAGGAGGTGAACGAACAAGATTTAACATCTGCATTATTTTAAGGACCCTGGGAAATGACAAAGTTAAACCTTATTTCTTCCTCAAAATACCGTTAACAACAACAAAGAGAAATACTTGTAATAAATAAAGGAACAACGAAGAAAAAAACTAAAACACTTTCAGGAAGTTACTTCGTTTGTTTTTAGTTTTTATTTTCAAGGACGTTGAGCTGGACGGGGGGGGGGGGGTGGGGGTTTGTTGAATGCAATGATTTCAAAGAAGTTTTACTTGTGCGTTTTTCCGTAGATATACTATGTAGCAATTTTTGTCCTAGATGAGAACGTGTACTGAGGCTACTCTATTTCAATATTGATTCAAACCTGCTTTGGTCGATGTGGGAGTTCATTAAACTGCTGTTTTTTTCTCTGTAGACATGTTCAGAGATTGCTTGCGACTCCAGCGTGTAGACAATGATGTGAGTAAAACTTCCACCCACCAACTCCATTACATGACGGAGACCAAAACAGGATGTGTCATTGGCCGTACACAGTTTTCTGTATCATGTTGACACCTAATTCTAGCCATGATTTTAAGAAAATACTTCACAATGATGACGAACCCTTTTGAAATATCCTGGATCCAGGTGGTGATTCGGAACACCTCCATAATTGAATCAATATTATTTCTTGTATCATTTCCGACCTATCCTGAAAATGACATCAATGTCTGTTAATACGTGTTTGAGTAATATTGCTAACAGACAGACAAACCAACAGCGTCTAGTCTGGCTGCTAATGACTGACGTCATGAAAGGTTAAGTCCGTGCAGTGAAAGTTGTTTACTTCAAGGTAAGAAGACAGCAATCGAACTGCCCACACTCTACGCTGTCACAATACTTTATACTTGAAACCTTTATCCAAGAGTCATTATTCGCGTACCGTTATATGCGCCTTGCATGCATTATATAAAAAAGTACAGGCAAGCCGAGAGACAATGGCGGATTATAATTTCTCTTTTTAAATAAAGCTGTGTCTCTCAAGTTTTGACTGTGGAAAAGTCGAAGATCACAGTATCGGGTTCGGTGACATCAAGTACGATAATTAGATCGAATCCGTACTCGATATTGAGGTTACGCGGGCTTTTCATTGTAATGACCGGAAATCGATGAATAGGGTCTAGTAACAATAAAAAGTTCCGTGGATCGTAGGCAAAACATTTTTTCCAGTCAATTTAAATACCTATTTGATCCAAGAGTTTATTTGCTAAGAACCTAGAGCAGGCTATTGAAATCTACATGCGAAGTATGGAGGCTGTGTGCAAAGGTTCCTGAGTTTTGAGCGGTCAAAGCCTGAGATATGCAGTTTTATATATTCTATAGATTTTGAAAATACGGCCAAAAATGGTTACTAATTATAAATAAGAGTTTGCGTGCCTTCTTGGTAGTTGGTGATCCTGTGTTGTGTCTTTGAAAACACTCCTTTAGTTCTTTTACAAGTCGTGTTGTCCATGGTTTATTCATGTGTACAATAAGATTATACAAAGGACGATATTGTTGCCATCTTGGTGTAATTGATATCGCTTGTTCATGGCAGAGCAAATAAGCAATCAACTGTACCCATATGAATGAATGAACGAATTAGTGAATGAATGAATGAATGAATGAATGAATGAATGAATGAATGAATGAATGAATGAATGAATGAATGAATGAATGAATGAATGAAGAAAAAAGAAGCAATGGTGTTTAAGCAAAAATTATGTCTCATGTTTTTTTAATCAAAGTTACATTTTTAGCGATAGAACCGAAGTTTAAATGACAATTTGACATACGGTGGTATTTATATCGCACGGACAACAGTTTACAATCACCGTCCTGAATTCGGAGCAAACACAATCATGACTTTGTAACAATATTACTTCATGCGTATCCAAAGACAACCCATCAGGCAACAGGCATGTCGAAAATAAAGGACAGTGGCATCTAATATTATTAACGTCCCATAGGGACAAAAAACCAGGCAGTGGACAGGTAAGCACCTGTACAGGGAGTAAATGATCCCGCCCTCCACGAGTCTCCTACTGCCTTGCATGTCAGTCTTGACGGACCAAAGGCTAAGGGAGTTAACCCTGTCACAAAACAACCTGCTGCCTTGTAGGCTAGTCTTGAATGACCAAAGGCTAAGGGAGTTAACCCTAACAGAAAATAACAAGGCCTGGTAGGGGGTCTCAAGGTGGCAGCCCCACCGTCTACCTAGGGTACAGTGAGCTAATCCCCTGCTTATCCAAAACCAAACTGATTCAGAGAAATAAATGTAATATACCCGGCTTGACCTTTCAACGACGAAAATGGAAACGAACACGGACTGTGATTTTGGAACATAGAATGTTAGGGCAATAAATGGAAAAGAGTTAGAATTAGTTGAAGAAATGGAAAAATTCAAAGTAAATATTTTGGCCATCACAGAAACAAAGAAAAAAGGACAAAGAATAGAAAATGTAGGACCAAATCATATTTTAATCTTCTCAGGAGTAGATATCAAAGATAGAGTTAGAGCAGGAGTAGACCTCCTAGTGCATAAAAGGCATGAAAAGCTACTAAAAAGTTGGAAATGTATAAGCCCACGGGTATTAGAGGTAAGTATTAAACCAAATGGAAGAGAAATTAAATTATTAATAGCTTATGGACCAAACGAAGACACCACTAAAGAAGAAAAAGATAGCTTCGAAAAAGATTTACAAATAGCTGCAGAGAATCTTTATCCAAACAGGAACTAATGCTTTTAGGAGATTTAAAGGCTAGAGTAGGCAACAGTGTACAAACGTCAGGAGCTCGAGTAATAGGTAAAGACGCAGAGACAATAACTTCTCCAAATGGAGAGAGACTAATAGATTTGTGCCTACAGAATAACATGAAAATAGCCAACACCTTTTTTCCTCATAAAGATATCCACAAATATACAGAGTAAATGAAGACAGTTGTGAAAAATCAATGATAGACTACATAATAGTTAGCAGCTCCCTTTTTTACAGTACATTGGATGCAGAGTAAACAGAGGAGTAGAAATATTTAGTGATCACCACTAGTGATTGCCAAAAGAGATTACTGACTGAAGAAAACAAACAGAAAAGGAAGAGAAGAAAGCTACTAAACTCAAAATAGAGGAATCAAATAGACCAGTAATAAAACAGGTATACCAATCTAGGATAAAAAGATTTTATCAGTGAAAAGCAGATGGATCTGAATGATAGTATAATACAAGAAAAGTGGCAAATGTATAAAGAAACACTCCTCAGTTGTACTGAAGAGATCTGTGGTAGGAAAGAAATTAAAGGAGATAGGAAAGGAACACCATGGTAGAATGAGAATGTCAAGACTAAGATAAAGAAAAGAAGGATGCCTGGACGAAATACTTGCAAACAAAGATACCAGAGGATAGGATAGATTACGTGAATAAAAAAAACTATCGCCAAAGGGAAGTGAGGAAAGCAAAACAGGAACAATGGGAAGAGTTTGGACAAAGACTTCAGAAAAGCTATCAATGAAATCAAAAAGCTGTTCTGATGAGTTATATGAAGAGCATGAGAAAGACTAAAGCATACCCAATACGACAAATTAAGAATTCCAAAGGAGAAATAATGAAAGAAGACAGTCAAATCATGTAAACGTGGAGAAAGTATTTTTAACAATTACATAAACCTTCCAGAACATATGAAACAAGGTACATATCAATTAGTAAAGGTAACAAGTAATCCAGAGGAGACAGCTGAAGATGTAGATACATCAATGGAAGAAATCGAAACAGCTATAAGAAAAAAGTGAAATCAGGAAAAGCCCTAGGAGTAGATCAACTTTATCCAGAAATGATTAAAAAACAAGGGAGAGAGGCAGACAAACTACTACAAGCAATATGCTAACAAGCATGTAATTCCAAACAGGTGCCAGACGACTGGGAAAAAAGGAACGGCAGTACCAATACATAAGAAAGGATCAACTATGGGATGCTTAAGCTATAGAGGATATCACTACTTGCGTACCAGGAAAAGTGTATGCCAAGATACTAGAAATGAGGCTAAGGAAAAAAGATCATCTCGAGCATCTGAACCCATACACCGAAAGGTAGAATGGGACCTGATAAATAACGAAAGAAATGGACAAAAAAAAGACAAATACAAAGGAAAATAGACAGTAAAATATTTTGTACACCATAGGATTAAACTCAAGACCTCCGTGTCGGCCCATCGCCTCGCCATTAAAAGAGAGCACAACTAAGCTTGCTAGGCTCCTTATATGGAGCCGAACGATTTTTTTCTGTCTATTCTTTTGTATTTCTCTCGTCTTTGTTAAAAGGAGGCTTGAATATTATTCAATGTCATTATCCTTAACGTTCATGCTTATTTAGAAATGCATGCGATAACTGCTGTAAACAGTTTATTATTACCCTTGAGACTCGGTAGTCAGAGTCAAGTTATCGGCCTCTCAACAAAAAGGTCGTCGGTTCGAGCCCCACCAACAGTTAAAACATTTTCTCGAGGACTTTTTTTAGCAAAATCTACCCCCCCCTCCTGATCAGGAAGGTGGATCGACACCTAGTCCCATCGGAAACGGACGATAAAAAAGAGGTCTGTGTGCAGATCACAACACTCAGTGAACTTTAAAGATCCTTGGCTGTTAACAGCAAAACCCTACCAAAAACCCCCGAAATCACCTTAGTTGTTGATGTGGGTAAATCAAATCAAATCAAATCAAATCAAACGTATGGAGCTGTAATATTATTTAATACCATTATCCTTCACTTTCACACGTATCCAATAATACAAACGGTAACTATGTAAACATTTTATTATTATCCCATACTAAGATCCAGTAATACATATGGCGCCCCGTATTATTATTATATAGAAAGCCTCAAGTTTCTTTTCTTTTTTCTCCTCGTCTACCAGGTCTGGCAACCACAGGTATGTACTTCAACCCAGCCATGGCCACCGGCCACCTGGGCTGTGAGGGGACTGATGCCTGGGAACACTTCGTCGTTTACTGGGCGGGTCCTTTCGTCGGCTGTTACGTTGCTCTCTACATCAACAACATGATTCCATCGACGTCACCGTCCGAAAGCCGGTTCCGGAACCTGAGACCTCGAAAAAAGTGGATTGACCAACTAACCAACCAACCGACCTTGTTAAAAATCTGATGAGTTGTGATGAACACCCCACCCCACCCCTGCCTAGCCTGACCTCTATTTCCACCATCTCTCCACCCCTACTGGTTTTATTTTTAGTGACATGTATTTCAATGTTAAGATATACATTATTAGATTTTTACAGTTTTTTTGTTTATTATTTATTTTGTTCTTCTTTACTTACACAATTACTTTCGCAATGACGTTGGTGCCTTTTACCGTCTGCAAATTATCACGTTTAACAGATGATATACATAATATGTTATACACACCCCATGTTTTTGTATTCTTATACGAGTAACGCAATATATTCTTATCTCAGAAAGCGACTTTTAAGGAGGTGAAAATTTATCATAACCCAACCGATAGGAAAGGGGGAAGGGGGAGGGGGATCGTTTCATGTAAAGATCGTTCCTTCATTAGTTCATCGTGTAATAGACGAATATTTCGGTACGATTTTTTAGTTATTTGCAACAAACGAAATCGGAATAATTATTGGGCCTGAGAGTTATTCCTTTTTTCCATCATGAAGGCGTCTTTCACACGGGCATTTTTTTCTTCATCCTGGGTAGAAGTGAATATGGTTAATCATACTGTCAAATCATTCATGTGATTGCCTGTTTTCGTCAGAGCTGTGTGAAACAATAAGCTCTTGCTTATTAATTTGAACTTAGAGCTGTGTGAGACAATAAGCTCTTCCTTATTAATTTGAACTTAGAGCTGTGTGAGACAATAAGCTTTTCCTTATTAATTTGAACTTAAAGCTGTGTGAGACAATAATCTCTTCCTTATTAATTTGAACTTAGAGCTGTGTGAGACAATAATCTCTTCCTTATTAATTTGAACTTAGAGCTGTGTGAGACAATAATCTCTTCCTTATTAATTTGAACTTAGAGCATGCGATTGGTTTGTTGTTATTGGTGGTGATTTTTGTTTGTCCGGGGTTATTTAAGAGTGGGCCGAGTAAGAAGGATAATTGGGTTTTCTCCTTGTAGTTTTCTGGTCTGGATTTTTATTTTATGTGGTTCATTTCTTCGGTTGATTATTTTGTGATTTTTGTTGCTCTGTTTTACATTTATAGTGAAGCAGCTGTTGTTGGGTTGTTGTTTTTTAATTGCGATGACAATTTCAAATACCAACATGTTTTAATCAATACGATTATTATCATAATATCTTAAAGGCTTGTGAATTGTTACAATTAATATTATATATCCCAAAAACAATCTATACAATTACTAGGGTTATTATTGTTTTAGTGATACTGGTGTTTACCGTAATCCTACATCTTCGTTCAACCATTAAATCAAAATATTAATCTGTTCTTTTACATATCTATTTATCTATTTACCCTTGGGATTTTTCTCTCAACGATCAATTTTTTATCAAACATGATCTTAAGTCTCTCTGTTTGACAAGGAGAGAACTCTCAGGTTTGATTCGTGTTGAGGAAAAATCAATTTGTGAAGATTAAGATTACAAACTCAGAATATCGGTAACAAATTCAAAATGTTGAGATGTAAAATGGTTGTCTAGATTTTAAAACCTATATTGTATTGCTATTGTTATTTTTGTTGTTGTTGTTGTTGTTGTTGGGGTTGTTGTTATTTTTTTGCTGTTGTTGTTGTCGTTGTTGTTATTATTATTGTTGCTGTTGTTATAAAACATTCATTATTTACAACTATTTATTGTCCATATTGACGAGATTTAAGATTCTAGTTTAAACATCCCCTATGACCAAATATTATCTTCCTAGATCAAACTCCTGAATGACAGTTTCAACACTCAGACTGAGCTGCAAGTAATTGTTGTGGGTTGTTGGTGTTTTATTAATATTATAATTGTATCTTACGGTAAAAGACAATAGGCTACAGCGCGGGCTTCAATGCTTTCAACGTGTCACTGGTACATAACATTAGACCGTACACACAGATGATCTTTTTCTTTTCTTTAATGAATGGCAATGTTCAGTTTAAGATATTTTTAATCAGTGTCAGCGGTTCTAAAACTTTTGGCCGTGCGGTTATCTTTGCTATCAGCATAATACGACAGCTGCGCGCTATAAACGGAAACCTGATTAACGTCTGAACGTCAGAGTGATACTAGCTACTAGGTAGACCCGATGAATGACACTGCAAGAAAGACAGAAGGTAATCAGTCCAACAACTATCTTATTACAGTGCACAGACTATTTTCAATACGGTTAGTCTTGGGCTAGATGCACGGCCTGAGAGACAGACGGTAAGTAGTGCAACAACTGTATCTTATTACAGTGCACAAACTATTATTATACAGTAGTATCCGTCAGGAGTCAAGGAAACCGTTCACTCTGGTTGATTCACTTATAATGCGGTGATGTAATTTAGTGATGCAACTTAGCAAAGTCCGTCTGTCTGTCTATCTGCTTGTCTGTTTGTCTCAATTGAGACACGTGCGTCCATCGTAAAAAAAGTGATGAGAAACCAATGTAAAGAGATCTTTATGATATGGCTACTCCGCAAGTCTCTCCCAGGAGGCAAACTTCGATATTTGTTTGTGCGCGTGCACGTTCCGTGAACTCTATATGTATTTATGTCCAGTGTGTATGTGTGTGTGTGTGTGTGTGTGGACGTGTGTGTATGCGTTTGGTTGATTTGAGGCTTTTTTAAAAACTAAATACCGTTGTTGAGATGATTTTCAAGCAGATAGTTGGTACCGAAAACACTCAAAGCCGTGCACTGAGCCGGATTCCTTTCTCAGCAACAGTGCACCTAGAGGTGGGTAAACTTATATAAGAAAGAATACTGCTTCGCAAGATGACCGTGCTCTTATACGAACCGTATGCTTAGGCGGCGTGCATTTAGCCGGATACTACTGTATTGAGCCAGCCGCTACCCGATTTGGGGTCAATCATCTATCATTGTCTCCAACAGTATTTGTCATAAAATCGCAAGTCATTTAACATCAACATTGGGTTGGATTTTCTTGTCCAGAAGCAAATCACTTTAGCATTTGGGTGTTGGGGTTGGGGTATCATTTTTCAATATTGACGAAATGATTTAAGATTCTAGTTCAAACATCCCATATGACCAAAGATTCTCTTCCTAGGGTAAAGTGATGAATGACAATTTCAATACTCAGACTGAGCTGCAAGTAATTGCAAGTATATTAGAAAAAAACTATTTTTGCCGTCTTGAATTTCTACTCTTTTAATCCGAATTATTCTCTTTACATTAGGTCTTGATAGGCACCTCGTTGGCTCAAAATTATATTGTCTTAACTACAAATCATCTCGATTTGAAATTCTTAGCTGGAAGAAGGATCTGAAGTTTGGGCGAAATGCAAGTTGCTACATAATACGAATTACAGGGATTTTTTAATAATAAAAAAATTGCAAGACAGGACAATTAACGACTTTGAATCTGATAAAGATTATAGCTGTAACTCCAAACTATATAAATATGTGTGGTTAAGACAATATACGTATTGTAATTCTGAGCGACAACCTCCGCCACTCTCTCTCTCTCTCTCTCTCTCTCTCTCTCTCTCTCTCTCTCTCTCTCTCTCTCTCTCTCTCTCTCTCTCTCTCTCTCTCTCTCTCTCTCTCTCTCTCTCTCTCTCTCTCTCTCTCTCTCTCTCTCTCTCTCTCTCTCTCTCTCTCCTCTCTCTCTCTCTCTCCCTCCTCCCTCCCTCCCTCCCCTCCCTCCCTCCCTCCTCCTCTCTCTCTCTCTCTCTCTCTCTCTCTCTCTCTCTCCCTCCCTCTCCCCCTTCCCTCCCTCCCCTTCCCCCTCCCTCCCCTCCCCTCTCTCTCTCTCTCTCTCTCCCTCTCTCTCTCTCTCTCTCTCTCTCTCTCTCTCTCTCTCTCTCTCTCTCTCTCTCTCTCTCTCTCTTTCTCCCTCTCCCTCTCCCTCTTTATCGATACATCTCTCTCTATCTATCTATCTATCTATCTATCTATCTATCTATATATCATTTACACACACACACACACACACACACACACATTGTGTCCTATAGATCCTATCTGAAGCAATTTGGAAAAGTTTAACCTAGAGAATGTTTGACAGTAGTCAACATGTCTGGCTGCAATGAAAAACCACAAATTTGTGATTATAAACGTTCAATTTGGAAAAGTTTGGGTAGAGTTGTTGTTCTCTTTTCAACGTGTTTGCAATGAAAAACCACAAATTCCTGATTCTTGTTCTGCTGGGTTTTTCTTTCCTTTATTCATTTTATTTATTTATTCATTTATTTATTTATTTATTTATTTATTTATTTATTTATTTATTTCTTTCTTTATTTATTTATTTATTTATTTATTTATTTATTTATTATCTAATCTACTTTTATGTGTAAATATTTGCGGGTGGGCATGCTTTAGAAAAGTCACCCATAAATTTCCCATTCGTTTGTACTGGTAAAATTGACCCAAAGCTTGAAATCAGCTCTCGTCTGTTGTTCAATCTTCTGCTTCAAATCGACGTGTCTGCTTTCAACCTGATTATTTTTCCTTTTCTTTTTTTTAATGTTCCTGTTGTATTGATTTCTTTTCTTTTCTATCAGCACGGTTTTATTTTACAACTGCCTTGTTGCTGTTTTGTTTTTCTTGTTCTATCATTCTCATTTCTTGTTTTTTATTTTGTACCGCTTTTTGTTATAACTAATTTTTATTTCGCTGCAGAGCAATCATTTCTAGCAATTTGATACATTGCTATTTTTTAGTTGTACCCTGCCCTGCCAACAGAAGGTGTGAACAAGGTTGTTGCCCATGATTATCAGGCATATTGCTCTCAAGACAAATGCTTACTAAGTGAAATGATCAGAATACAAACCGTTACAAGACAAATGCTCACAATACCAACGCGCTTACAAGACAAATGCTCACAATACCAACGCTTACAAGACAAATACTCACAGTACCAACGCTTACAAGACAAATACTCACCATACAAACGCTTACAAGTCAAAATAATGCTCACAATACAAACGCTTACAAGACAAATGCTCACAATACAAACTATTACAAGCCAAATACTCACAATACCAACGCTTACAAGACAAATGCTCACCATACAAACGCTTACAAGTCAAAATAATGCTCACAATACAAACGCTTACAAGTCAAAATAATGCTCACAATACAAAGGTTTAGAAGGCAAATTCCTACAATACAAGCACTCGAAATGCTAAGGACCATAATTTATTGAAAGATAATTGCTCACACTAGTGGTGTAGCTTGGGTCAATGCTAGGATTAAGTTTACCGTAGTCCTACTATAAATTAAGGTCACTAAAACTCTCCCCTTTTCACGAAGTTTGGTTTGGCATTTATCATTGTTAAGAATTGGGTCTCTGAGTGTTTATCTTGTAAATCGATGTCTTATATTTATAAATATATATCTTGTGAGCATAATATGTCTTGTGAGCATAATATCGCTTGTGAGCATAATATGGCTCGTGAGCATTTTGTGTTGTGAGCATAATATTTCTTGTGAGCATTTGTGTTGTGAGCATAATATGGCTTGTGAGCATTCGTGTTGTGAGCATAATATGGCTTGTGAGCATTCGTGTTGTGAGCATAATATGGCTTGTGAGCATAATATGGCTTGTGAGCATTCGTATTGTGAGCATAATATGTCTTGCGAGCATAATAATGGCGTGAGCATAATGTGGCTTCGTAAGCATTTACAATGGATACAAAGCGCGGTTCTGAAATAATGCTTGCTAGATGAAATTTGAATGATCCTTTCATATCCTGATGCAATAGAAGAACCTATTATGCTCAAATTGCAATACCGATATTTGAGTAATACGAATCATGCAATGGCTAAACAGCCGGGGGGGGGGGGGGGGGGTTACTGTCATGCTGTGTAAGAAGGTTTTAACTATGTACGTTGACGATATGCTTTTTGTCCGCTTTCCTCTCATGGTAGACCTATGTGTGCCGATCTAGAGGTCACAGGTTATATCCTGTCTCATGTTTATGATATCGTATTGTTTTTCTATTTCTTCCTTGGTTTCTATTATGTTTACTAAATCGTATTTTTCCCCTATTTCTTCCTTTGGCTTCGTTTACATTTCTATGGTGTCCGCACATTTATGTATTTTATTTATCTATTTCTTTCCTAATACTGCAGTTGCACGAAAAGTCCTTTCCGCTTTTTTTCCCTTCAAATCAAGAGACAGTGACGAGTCAATGTTTTCTCCCACCTCCATCCCCCACTCCGAGTATTTCAAATTCAATATTTGCTCTTTGGTGGGGGGGGGGATCTTTGGTTCGTATTTTGGAGTTGGTTTTGTTTGATTTATATTCATAAGTGTGCACACTCAGTATTTATAATATCATCATACTATTTTATTTATTTCTAACTGCATAATATCCTAATAATTTTTTTTTTGCAGAAGTTTGCATTCACTCTAGACTCGAAATTTAGTTGGTAGGCATATACCGGTCAATACTATACCAAGTTGATGACGGGTAGTTTAGATTGAACCATTTGCAAGTTCATCAAATGTATCTCTGTCTTATAGGCATCCATCTTCAACTGAGCCATGCTTTTTTACTGCCTTAAACTTAAACTGCCGAAATCGACTCTTTTGTCATCGCAAAATCTAAAAACATCTTCATGGTAATTGCACATCCTCAATAATGTAGGCTAATTGATTGTATTGATTGACTTGTAATTGTCTCTGGCGTTTACATTTTACATTATGACTGTGGGTGGTTTAGGGGGTTTAAGTTCGTTTGTTTGGGTTATTTTTGTATAGCATTTGTGGTGGGACGGGGGGAGGAGGGATGAGGAAACGTGGTGGTCTAGAGGTAAGGTGTCAGCCTCTCAACCAAAAGGCCCCGACGGTTTAAACAGTTTCTCGAGGGGTTTTTCGAGTAAAACCCATCCTTTTGGTCCAGATAGGTGGATCGACACCTATTCCCATCGGAGACAGACAATAAAAAAGGAGATACCATGTGCAAACCTGTGCACGTTAAAGATCCCTTGGTTGTTTACATGGTACTGCGGACAAAATAAGAAATCTACCAAAACCCCTGAGATCGCCTGTGTAGTGGATGTGGGTAAAATCAAATCACATCAAATACTAGGGATCGAAGGCGAGGGTATTCATGGGGAGGGGGCCATCTCATTATGAAAGTATTACTTAATTTGCTTGTATTCAAACGACGATTTTTACTGCTTCACAACAAATATGTCGCAACAACAAATGTGATGATTAATCAGTAGACTTGATTTACTTCTTTTTTAATCGTATTAAAGGCTGTGAGAAGTGAAAAGTATTCCATAAGATTATGTATGCTATTTAAATAATCTACATGAACAATGAATCCGGTAGAATCATTGACCATCTTCGTTGGAGATCAAAGGGAGATCAAAAGAATCAATCCGCGATGTTAATTTCACTCTACAGCACCCTGCCATTGTCCATGTGCAATAACTCTGGCAGCAAATGTTTTTTTAATGAAGACGGGTTGAGGGGGTTTTAAATTAAATTTGTGTTTATTGACATTGTCATTATGATTCAGGCTACACAAATTGTCGTTTTTGATGACGGATCTCTTAATTCAAACTCGGGTAATGTTCAGTCATCAAGCGTCTTGCAAGGCTGTTTGTATCCAAACAATCTCATTGGTGGCTATTTTTGATACCCAGAATTTTACCCAATCAAAATGCTATAAGTCAAGGGAGCATTGCACTGCGGCAGGCGACTGAATGATGTCGTGGTCTTTATATATTGTTCTCTTGTTTCCAGCAGAATAAAGATAGAAACAATTGATTTAGTGTTTGCACTTGTTATGTATGTATGCCAAAATGCCTTTTGCAATGTTTAAGCCTTTACCTACATTTGTTATGTTTTATTCAGTTAACATGTAGATCTACATGTATATTCCAAAGTCATCTAAAGTAATGCTTTATTTAAAAGTAATACTGGTTGAAATCATCTTGTTCACATTCTTTGTTTTAAATCTGGTGTTTTAATGTCACTTCACACCAGCCTGTATTTGCAATGTTTTTCATATTAAAATGCTATTTTTTTATGTCAAAAGTGATATCTGCAAAGCCTAATTCATGGGTTTATATTTTAATAATAAGGGAAAACTATCTGCCATCAAGAAGTTTGAGAATAGTGATTTTACTTAACATTATGTCAGTCATATTTATCTGTCTGTTTTCAGAAAAGTCTAACTCTGCTAAAGATTTTAGAACTGTTATGGTTTTGTTTTTATTCAAAATGGATTTTCATGGTTTTACGTTTCCAATGTTCCCTCAAAATGATATCCAATTATCGTCCATTGGACTAAGTAGGCTATATTGTATGTCATTATTTTAACATAATACATGAAGTCAGTGAGTTGTCTCGGAGATGAGATATGTTTGAGTAATCCAACCAATTTGGTTTGGAGTTGGATTTGTTTTGTTTTCCATACATCACTACGGCTCCTATATTTACATATACATGTGTTGAACCTATTGGCTTGTTAATAGTATTCCCTACAAAATAAATGTTTACTATTACATGTATTACCATTCCCATACCCCAGTATTTAATACGTATCTCCCTTTCATATGGCTTTATCAATTATTGACTTATTGGTCTGTAATAGTTTAGTTGAATTGGGTTTTTTTCGTAATCATTTTGTGTAAAGCATTCTAACTTGCACTACATTACCTTCCGAAATAATATATTTACAGATGCCCCTTTATATACAACACTTGAAAAATCGGGAGCGCTCCGGCTTGTCTCACTTGCGTTCGTTCTCCTCACTTTTGCGAATTCTCCGCTTTGTCTCGTCTCACATGCACCGACACAGGGTAGTGATATCAAGGGGAAATTATCGAATGATGGCATCGATATCTCACTGCTTTTGAAAGTGGAAAACTGGAATTTTAAGTTCTAATTTTGGCACCTCCCCCCTTTTTTTCTTATAGTATTTACTATGCTCTCTCTCTCTCTCTCTCTCTCTCTCTCTCTCTCTCTCTCTCTCTCTCTCTCTCTCTCTCTCTCTCTCTCTCTCTCTCTCTCTCTCTCTCTCTCTCTCTCTCTCTCTCTCTCTCTCTCTCTCTCTCTCTCTCTCTCTCTCTCTCTCTCTCTCTCTCTCTCTCTCTCTCTCTCTCTCTCTCTCTCTCTCTCTCTCTCTCTCTCTCTCTCCTTTCCCTGTCTCTCTCTCTCTCTCTCTCTCTCTCTCTCTCTCTCTCTCTCTCTCTCTCTCTCTCTCTCTCTCTCTCTCTCTCTCTCTCTCTCTCTCTCTCTCTCTCTCTCTCTCTCTCTCTCTCTCTCTCTCTCTCTCTCTCTCTCTCTCTCTCTCTCTCTCTCTCTCTCTCTCTCTCTTCTCTCTGTCTCTCTCTCTCTCTCTCTCTCTCTCTCTCTCTCTCTCTCTCTCTCTCTCTCTCTCTCTCTCTCTCTCTCTCTCTCTCTCTCTCTCTCTCTCTCTCTCTCTCTCTCTCTCTCTCTCTCTCTCTCTCTCTCTCTCTCTCTCTCTCTCTCTCTGTCTCTCTCTCTCTCGTCTCTATCTCCCTCCCTCCCTCCCTCCCTCCTCCCTCCTCTCTCTCTCTCTTCTCTCTCTCTATCTATCTATCTCCCTCTCTCCCTCCCTCCCTTCCTCCCTCCCTCCTCCCTCCCTCTCTCTCTCTCTCTCTCTCTCTCTCTCTCTCTCTCTCTCTCTCTCTCTCTCTCTCTCTCTCTCTCTCTCTCTCTCTCTCTCTCTCTCTCTCTCTCTCTCTCTCTCTCTCTCTCTCTCTTTCTCTCTCTTTCTCTCTATCTCTCCCTTTCCCTGTCCCTCTCTCCCTCTCTCCCTCCCTCCCTCCCTCTCTCTCTCTCTCTCTCTCTCTCTCTCTCTCTCCTCTCTCTCTCTCTCTCTCTCTCTCTCTCTCTCTCTCTCTCTCTCTCTCTCTCTCTCTCTCGCTCTCTCTCTCTCTCTCTCTCTCTCTCTCTCTCTCTCTCTCTCTCTCTCTCTCTCTCTCTCTCTCTCTCTCTCTCTCTCTCTCTCTCTCTCTCTCTCTCTCTCTCTCTCTCTCTCTCTCTCTCTCTCTCTCTCTCTCTCTCTCTCTCTCTCTCTCTCTCTCTCTCTTTTTTCTTCTTTTTTTTCTTTTCGTTGTCTCACTCTCTTGGATTTTGATACGGTTGCACTATTTCATATTGATGTCGGTGATCTTATTTCCACCTCGATTTGATCGTTGACCTCGTCTTCCAGCTGTGCAATAAAAAGAATATTGTTTAAGTGCAGGCTATTTTAAACTTTTAGGAAAAGGGCAGTGAAAAACTCACAGGCGTTGTCTGTTGTGAGAGTTGTGTTTTGACTCTCGCCCACGCTGATGATGGGAAACGTGATGATGTTATAAATGTTATATTCTCGGAGCAGATACATGAAGGCAAATCTACAATTACCTAGGAGTAATGATTAACTCAGAGGAAAACTAGAGAAGAAATTAACCAGAGAATGCAAAAGGCAATGACAATATATAATCATCTAGGAAAGGCATTTGTAGGTAAACAAGAATTGTCAACAACAACAAAAATGGTGGTATACAACACAGTTTATTGTCTCCTACTTTCCTCTGTGGCAGTGAGACCTGGACCTTAGACAGTAGAGACTACAATAGAGGACAAGCAGCTGAAATGAAATATCTAAGAAGAGTAGTAGGGAAAACTAAAGGAGACAAAATCAGAAACACAACAGTATGAGAGCAAACTAAAGCATATGGCATATAGAAATATATCAACTGAGATGGTTTGGGCATGTAAACAGAATGAATGACACTAGAGTAACTAAATCAGTATACATTGCTAAAACCCAAAATAAAAAGCCCAAAGGCAGACATCGGAGAAAGTGGGAAGAAGATATAAAAGAGACATTAAAGCAAAGAAATTGAACTTTTTCGGAAGGAAACAGAAAATGCCAGGACAGGGCATCCTGAAGAAAGATCATTTCAGGCATCTAAACCCATACACCAGAAGGTAGAAATGGGAATTGGTAAAGAAAGAAAGAAAGAAAGAAAGATACATGAAGGATGTGTCAGTTGCCACATCTCTTGGTGGTGATTTTGGCGAAATGAAATGGTTCTTCGATCTCAGACGCATCGAGGGCTGGGAGGCCAATAGATTCTTTCAACTATTTTGAAACGTCAGACTTCTCTTTGTCAATACAAGATAATCCTATGTTAGAGATAAATCGCACCAACCCTGTACTACGTCAAACTAACAACAGGCCTTTACAGTTACAGTACGATACTGCAAAGAGATTTGACTGCCCTAATCATTGCAAATTTAAGCCCTAGATGAATGTACGGTGGAGCAAAAGAATGTTCAATTTTGAGACTCTCCTCTCATCAACAGCCGTAGGCTTCATTATTAATGTATTCGATACCACCGGACACATTTCTATTGTGAGGCTTTTGGTATAACAATAGATGCGACCAAAGCGGGTCGACAACTTCGCGAAATGTCAAGACATAACCAAATTGAGACGAGACAAAGCGTGTCGAAAAACCATCCACGTTCGCCAGTAATTGTTTAAAGTTTTAATTTCCATTATTTTATAAGGGAAGAATAGCTTTCCCTCACTAAACAGATAATCTATTTTTATATTGAATGAAACATGGATCTTTTGTTGGAGGTTTGATGGATTAATGTTAATAATTGTCATTGGCATTGTCATAGAAATATAGAATGTCTTTTTACATGCACACATGTTTCAGCCTTTATTAAATCACTGACTGTCACCAGTACATAATATATTAATCAAATTTCATCTTTTGTACTTATGCCTCTTTTTCTCTATTGTAGCCCTGCGTTGTTAGGTAAATTTACTAATATATTTGGGATGAGTTTTTTTTACCTATTTTTATATGTGAATAGCGATTAGAAAGTTTACAGTTTGGACTTTTGCCAAACCTGAGCATAAATTATGTTGATATCTTTAAACCTCCTCAATTTGAACATGTTTGATATCTTTTACCCAATGTTTTATTCGCATTTGAAATAAACATAATCCCTTCGATTTTTTTGTTTTTGTTTGGCTCCTTGATTTATTCGGTTGTGATAAAGTATAAAGTGTCCTAGTATAATTTGACAAATGGTTATGCTAATGAGAAGGTATTGTTCATGTTTTTCTTCTATAAGTTTCTCTTTTCATCTGTACATTTGTTGCAGGTGTTCTCTGGGACTTTTTTTTATTCGGAGAGAGGAAGTTGCTGTCGCTTGGTGTTGGCTGTGGCCTATAGCCTGGTATGGATGAAATACTTTGATGATGAATACATTAGATGTCTTTAAATCAACATACATAATAGCTGACGTACAGGACATTCAGTTTAGATCTATAAACTACCGACCAAGAGATCTCAATCTTAAAAGAGTCACATGGGAGTGGTAATTCATGAGGACCAGCAACTGACAAGTTTGAAATAGCCATCGTGGTGTAGTGGTCAAGGCGCTACAGCTGCAATGATGGGAATGAGTAGAATGGGTTCGACCCCAGGGTTTCAGGTTTTTTCCTTTTGTTTTGTTTGGGTTTTTTTTTTTTTACTTTGGAGGCGGGGTTTTTTTAGAATTATTTTTTTTTCACATTCATTTTTTATCCACGTAGGTCTTAGATTTTTTCTATATTTTTGTAAAAGGATTTTAAAATCATAATCGGACACGCACATCTAAAAGATATACATATGTATATATATATATATATATATATATATATATATATATATATATATATATATATATATATATATATATATATATATATATATATAATAATCAACACTGAAGGATAAGAAATTAAACTAATTACATTATTACGACCTGAACCTCAAAATCATTAGCTTTAAATTCAAAATCTTGTATGCACAACATTGTGTAATTAACAAGTTGTGAAGAAGAAGAAAAAGAAGAAGAAAAAGAAGAAGAAGAAGAAGAAGAAGAAGAAGAAGAAGAAGAAGAAGAAGAAGAAGAAGAAGAAGAAGAAGAAGAAGAAGAAGAAGAAGAAGAAGAAGAAGAAGAAGAAGAAGAAGAAGAAGAAGAAGAAGAAGAAGAAGAAGAAGAAGAAGAAGAAGAAAAGAAGAAGAAGAAGAAGAAGAAGAAGAAGAAGAAGAAGAAGAAGAAGAAGAAGAAGAAGAAGAAGAAGAAGAAGAAGAAGAAGAAAAAGAAGAAAAGAAAGGAAGAACAATTATGTGTGAAAGTTCAGAAGAAGAAGAAGAAGAAGAAGAAGAAGAAGAAGAAGAAATTAAGAAGAAGAAATCTTAAGAAGAAGTCAAGAAGAAGAAGAAGAAGAAGAAGAAGAAGAAGAAGAATTAGAAGAAGAAGAAGAAGAATTGAAGAAGAAGAAGAAGAAGAAGAAGAAGAAGTCTGAAGAAGAAGAAGAAGAAGTAAAGAAGAAGAAGCAGAGAGAAAGAAGAAGAAGAAGAAGAAGAAGAAGAAGAAGAAGAAGAAGAAGAAGAAGAAGAAGAAGGAGGAAGAAGAAGAAGAAGGAAGAAGAAGAAGGAAGAAGAAGAAGAAGAAAAGAAGAAGAAGAAGGAGGAAGAATTTAGAAGAAGGAGGAGGAAGAGGAAGAGGAAGAAAAAAAGAAGAAGAAGAAAAGAAGGAGAAGGAAGGGAGGAGGAGGAGGAGGAGGAGGAGAAGAAGAGGAGGATGGGAGAAGGAGGAGAAGGGAGGAGGAGGAGGAGGGAGGGAGGAGAGGAAGTTGAAGAATAGGAGAGGAGGAGGAGAACAAGAACAGGGAACAAGAACAAGAAGAGATTTTTAAGAACAAGAAAGAACAAGAACAAGAAGAACAAAGAACAAGAACAAGAAGAACAAGAACAACAGGAACAAGAACAAGACGAACAAGAACAAGAAGAATAAGAACAAGAACAAGAGTAAGAACAAGAACAAGAGTAAGAACAAGAACAAAAACATGAACAAAAAGAACAAGAACAGGAACGGAAGGAAACTGAAGAATAAAAGCATGAAATCCGTGTTGAGCAGACTTTCGCGAAGGGCTGGGGTAACTTGGTTTTGCTTTAAATTGAATTTCGACCTAATGATAAATTGATTATTAATTATTGCTATGTTAATTCACCCCCGAGGCCTGAAGGATGGGTGGTTTCTTCGGAGGGTGAGGAAGGTGGTAGTAACAATGCTTTAGCTTAGAGCACAAGTTGACCTTTAACACATCCCTAAGGTATCCTGTGATTGATTGGTACACACTTGTATTAGCTCAAGTCGTGAAACCAGAGGTTCTGCTCTATTCCCAAGGCATCATGTCGTCTACCACAATACCAGCGAACGCCCATGCCGGTTTTTTAGAATGAGTTTCTTACCAACGATGATTCATCTATCTATCTATCAATCTATCTATTTATCTATCTATTTATCTATCTATCTATTTATCTATCTATATATCTATCTTTCTATCTATCTATCTACCTACTTACCTACCTACCTACTTACCTACCTACCTACCTACCTACCTATCTACTTATCTATCTATCTATCTATCTATCTATATCTATCTATCTATCTATCTATCTATCTATCTATCTATCTATCTATCTATCTATCTATCTATCGATCTATCTATCTATGTATCTATTTATATATCAATGTATGTATATCTATCTATCTTATCTATCAAAATTTATATATATATATATATATATATATATATATATATATATATATATATATATATATATATATATATATATATGTATATATATATATATGTATTTGTGTATATATATATATATATATATATATATATTTATCTATCTATTTATCTATCTATCTATCTATCTATCTATATATATATATATATATATATATATATATATATATATATATATATATATATATATATATATATATATATATATATATATATATCTATATATTTATCTATCTATCTATATATGTATCTATCTATATATATATATATATATCTATGTATCTATCTATCTATCTATCTATCTATCTATCTATCTATCTATCTATCTATCTATCTATATATCTATCTATCATTTATCTATTTATCTATCTATCTATCTATCTATCTATCTATCTATCTATCTATTTATCTATTTATCTACCTATCTATCTATCTATTTATATATCTATCTATCTCTCTATCTATTTATCTATCTATCTATCTATCTTTCGGAGGATTCGGTAGTCCAGAGGAAAGGTGACGGCCTCTCACCTCAAAGGTCGTGGGTTCAAACCTCGGCAACGGTTGAAAAATGTGCTTGTCCAGAAAGATGGATTGATACCTAGTTTCATCTTTTATTAATATTACTGGGTTTTGAGTTTATTTGTAAGTTTTTGGTTGGATTTTGGGGTATTTGACTTCTGCTTTTGGGGGTTAGGTTTTTGTTTCGATTTTTATTTGGTAATTTTTGTCGTTGTTTTTTGTATGTTTGTTTTTTTGTTTTTCTATGGAGTTGTTGTTGTTGAGGATTTTTTTTTCATTTATCTTTATGCTTTTCTATTTCCGTGTGGGTTGGTTTTTGTTAAATATGTTGGGGTTTTTTTTTCAATTACAGATCTATTCATATATCCTGGACGCATTACTAGATCCATTTAATAAACAATATAAGATATTTTCGGTGAAAAGTTCTGGTGTGTGTCAAACAGATTATCTTATAATAATTTGCCGTTAATACAGAATAGATTTATCGTGACTATAAGAGACAGACTGTGGCTGAAACATTAGTAATAGTACAGTAGGTGTGAACTGAGAGCTACATTTACATATAATAAAAGCGGAAGCTGAGGACAATTATTTTATCGGTAGTCCCATTTTGCTGTGACCCTCCCTGCCAACACTCTCTATGTAAAGTTAAATGGGATGAGCCTAAGAAAATGGCCTCTCCTAGAAGAAACTTTTAGATTCCAGACCTTAAAAGTACTCTTAATAGTATAATGTGTTTTTATTTCTTCATTATCTGTTGACATTACATGTATATGAAGGAATACACGATAATGTGATTGACACGAAGCGTAGCATGATTTATATTTAGCCTCTGTGATCGTCTGATGACTTAGAATTACTGGATTCATACTACGTTATCTTGTGAACAGGACATGATATTGCGCGCTTTAGAGTGAGGTCATGATAAGAGTGTAAACAGAGTGAGTTCGATTTCACCTCCATTTCCCCCTGTCTCTCCATTTTGGTGACTGGAGAATTTCAATTCTAGGAAAGGTATGGACACACGAGAGTGGATTTCTCTCGTTTTCCACTACAAATCTCAAAGAAAAGGTGAGGAAAGAATTAAATAAGCGCTGCACTAAATTCCAATCACTTTTCTCGCACCAAGTTTGTTGCGTGACTGTACATACATGTGTGTACACTCATTTTTACACAGAGATGTGTTCACAAGTTTCTTAACAATAATGGATATCGAAACATTGATGCCGAATCTGCTCTGTCGCCTCCATTCCTCCTTTCCTCGTTCCCCTTTCCTCTCCTTGAAAAGGGCAGAGGGTTAGTTTTGTTGTTTTTTATTTGATTTACCCACATCCACAACTAATGTGATCCCGGGGGTTTTGGGAGGAATTTAAATTTTGCCCAGACTGCCCTGTAAACAGCCAATGGATCTTTAACGTACGAAGAGTGATGTGATCTGCACATGGGACCTCCTTTTTATCGTTCGTCTCCAATAGGATTATGTGTCAATCCACCTACCTGGACCAAGTGGGGGGGGGGGGGGGGATAGATTTTGCTCGAAAAAACTCGAGAAAAATGTTCAACTGTTGAGACCCAACAGTTCAACAGTTTTTCAACAGTTTTTCAACTGTTCGAACTCACTACCTTTTGGTTGAGAGGCCGACATCTTGCCTTTGGACTTCTGAGCGAAGAGGGAAAGGAGGTGAAAGCGAACCCATTCTGTTTGCACCTAGAGGACTATTGGTTCTTTATTCTTATATACCAAAAGTAGTGGCCTCGCCACACAGCTCGTCCACAGTTTGCCTCCAACTGCTATAAATATTCTGGTAGATATATGTTCCACATCTCAAAGTTAGCAGTCGAACTGTTATATATATTTTGGTACATGTATTTTCCCCATCTCAAAAGTTAGCAGTCGAACTGACACCATTGAGTGATGGCTAAAGTTGTCAATTATAGTCGATTAGCTGCCGTTGCTTTTAGTGTGAACACTGGAGCTTTTCTTTTCAACAGAACTTGTAGCTAGCTTCGAGGCTAGGCTCGGTTAGTAGCTTGCGGTCTGCACGTACCCTAGATAGATCGATAGAAAGATATGCAGACAAGACTGATAGTAGTGATCGGTAGACAGAAACATACATACATGATAATACAGCAATGGTCAAACAGCGTGCCACTTGCTGAAGTCTGAAATATAGTTCGCTTATCGATCTGATAACCACCTCTCCCCCACCACCCCCCCCTAAAGGTATTTACCAAATACTATATAATATGAAGAAGGCATTGTGGCCAAATCGATAGTGTTGTGAGTTTATAATCAGGACGACACTGGTTGAAAACCCTGGTTGGCCCACGGCTTTTCATGATGTTGTCCTCTTAGGAAAGGTACTTCGCTCTGCTTTCCTCATTTGCCTCAGGTGTAAATGAGTACCCACCTCTAGGCAGAGAATGATTTTGTCAGAAAGGTGTCTGATAGTGATAGACAGCTGTACTGGATATTCCACAAGAAAATGAGAAGGACTTTGAATGAAAAGGCCCGCAGGGAGATAAATTATGTAAACTCGGTGAGCCTGCACGACGTGTGCGTGGATACGGATTAAATATCCATCTATTTTTTATCTTATGGTTATCAACAATGGATCTGTTTTGCAAATACATGTATAGTGAACATTTCAGCAGTCCAAACACACGAAGATATTTTTTTCAGATTAACTGGTGGTTTTCAACTAGGAAAGCGTAAGGGAGGGTTGGGGGGGGGGGTTCAGAGTTACAAGGGAGATGAGGTTAAGCCTACAGATTGACATACTCAAACTGGCTTCAGTGCCATACAAAACACAGTGTGCATCGGAAAAGGGGTGGGGTGACAGTCTGAGATAGGGTGAAAGGGTACATAATAGGTCAAAACTAGTTGAGAACCACTCACTGAGCTTAACACCAGTCTAGCAGAACGATGTGGGATCTCTGACACTGAGATATGCCCAAAATACTGCCCGTACTGAGTGGTTTTTAAAGTTCAAGTTGCGTCACTGCTGGCTCACCACTCGAAAAACAAGTGTAGTTCATACATGCACTTTTATTCTGCATGTATATGAATCCTGTGTGGCCGCCCCAATTCTATTGCTCAATATTTCATTCCCGCTTGCGTCTCGCCGTTTGCAGCTCCTGCTCTTCTTAGCATGGCCTCGCACTTAAGTACTGACATTGATCCAAAATGTGATGATGGATATCTCTGTAACGATTCTCCCAATCCATCATAACAAAGTCGTTGCGTTTACATAGCTAGATTGATTATACCTTGCATCGATACCATAGTTGATTTGATGTTCAAAGAAGAAAAATATAAGAAAATTTACTGGCAAAAGCAGATAATGAGGGCTATCTAGTTGTATTCACGTGTGTGGTCTAAACATTGCCACCAGATGATTACTTTCCTTGTGTTATCACCCGGGGTGGGGTGATGGACCGTTGTTGCTATCCGGAAGGGTTGCCGTTTTTGCAGAAGGTGGGGGAGGGAGGGTTCTTAAGTGGTCGTCTTGTCTTTTTTTTTTTTTTTTTTGGGGGGGGTTGGGGTTGGGGCGGGGAAGGTGGGCCGGGTAACATAGATATGTACATTATATTCTCTTGTTCATATGGTTGGGGTTTTTTTGGACGTGTGGGCGGTTGGTGAGGATTGCTGGTAGGTTCTATTAATTTCCTTTCATTTTTTTCCTTTGTCTTTTACCCTGTTCACCATATGCTGTGATTTCATGGTGATTTAAGAGGTAATCTCTTAAATCACCCTGAAATCACAGCATATGGTGAACAGGGTAAATTTCAAATAAACCAACAAACAAACAAATATATGTACCTCCAATTCGCGTGCGCGTGTGTGTATGTATGTGTGTGTTGTTGTTGTTTTTGTTGTTGTATTCACCACAAGTCTCTGTCTATTTGTTCACATCGAGAATGGTAAGGCTGTGCATAAGTCATTTCTGAGAATCCGCACACATTGTTAGCAAAGCATGGTAACTACCGACGCTGTACCCCGAAGATGGCCGCCTATGACGTCATCGGATTCAGGTCTATGAGACAGGGCGTCCCATCCGCCCATTTGAGGATCGAAGGCTCAGTGGAATGAAGATGCAACAAATACAAGAATGAACAGAAAGGGGAGGGAAAAAACCCATGGCACTAGACAGTTCGATCGAGAACGTCGATGGCATTATGCGTTATTTTGGCAGTTTCCTCTCGTGACATGGCGATGGGTAGCAATGCAGAGGTTACTGGTTCGAAATTGTCTGGCTCTCTTGGATTTCTTTATTTTATCTTTATTTTAATGTTTATTATTCTGAACTTGTCTCGTTTGTCGTTTGTGTCATGGAGCTCTACGCGTGGATATCTATTACTTTCTTAGTGGTCCGTTTCTTCGTTATTATAGACGTTTTTTTTATAGCCCTTATCTTTTTCCATAATTGTGAGAATTGAAGGATTGTTTTGAAAAAACAAGGCAATAGCGTGCCTGCATGCCCACACGCAGACTTCCTCCTTGAGATGCATGAGCTGAAGCTGAGGACTTTACTAATCGCCCCTTGGTGATATGCGACGACGATGATTCTTCATCATACTAATACAAAGATTTGAAGTATTAGACACTGTGCCCCAAAGATGGCCGCTAGTGACATCATCGAATTCTGGTCTGTGAGACAGGGTGCCCTATCCGCTCTTCAGGGGATCGAAGGCTCAGTGGATGAAGATGCAACAAATACAAGAATGAACAA
>JAXRKP010001416.1:45000-127081 GCA_037039925.1 Doris montereyensis
AGTGTTTCCCATCGTGTTTTTTTACGGGAGTGTTTTTCCCGCCACACCGGCTACCTACCGACTCCCAATCTATTTTTAGGAAAGCCAAAGTAACGACCCGGAAGAACAATCTTTTTCTCTTGATCTTTGACCTCCAGACAACAGTATGGATCATAATTGTGGCGGATATTTCAAAACAAACTGCAAAGAGGGAGACCGGAATAATCCTCTCGTATCATAAAATAGAGGGAAGACAAGTATGTGCAATGTATCAATGATAGTTTATGTACAAATTTAGGTGTCAACTTAGATCTAGATTCAAGATTCTTTAAAATAGATGTAAGGATCCGGATATATCTATCTAGAATAATAATCGAGACAAAAGACGACAGTTTTCAATAAATCTGTTTTCTGTTTCAGTTGTAGTGAGACAGTGAGTAGATCATTGATTAGGACGCATCTGTCTAGATCTAGATATAATGTCTAGAATCTTGTAGATCATTATTATGATTAGGACGCATCTGTCTAGATCTAGATATAATGTCTAGGAATCTTGCACAGTCTTTCGCTGTTACTCAAATACTGTGCATCACCGCAAAATACGTGGCATTTGAGAGATTGTCGATTAACGACCCTTGCATTTTATTTTTAGAGACATGTTTGAAGTTTGCAGGAGTTGGAACCTCAGACTAGATTCTTCTCAGAGATTATTGTGTAATTGAAATTGCGTCAATCACATTTCAACTTACTCATTCCGCATAGATTCTAAGTTTAAGCTCTTCACAGACAGATGAGAGAAAGACAGGGATATAAAAAGAGAGGGGGGAGAGAGAGAGGAGAGGCAAGTAACATTAGACAGAAAGAGACACACACAAAGAAATACACAGAGACATGCGTGGAATATGAATGGAAGGAGGAGTCAGAGGCTAACAGAGCGGAAGAGAAAGAGAGATGAATAGAGAGAGGGGGTGAAGGAAGGAGAGAAACATACTGGACACCCGCAGTATGTAAGGCTAGCTTAGCAGTCCTGGCTGTCTCGGCCGGTCTCCATAGAAATGAAAATTGAACACTATGAGTATTATGAGTTGAGTTCACACGAGTGACCATGCGTTGCCTTTATCGCCGACTGCCTTTCATGAGTAAAAGGCACAAAATTTGACACCCGAGGCCATATGGTTGTACACATATGTCTGTCATTGATTGCTGTTTGCGAAAGTTACCGATTGCTCTGAAATCTATTGGGCGTGAGGCGTGTCTGGTGATATAGAATTAAAATGTAGATCTAGATTTAGAATCTATGTCTAGCAAATTTTTTAAAGAAAATCTCAAAACTGACCAAAGACTATTGATTTGATGAGGAAAAAACTGAAATTTTCAAGACCACTTTGAATGAATTTAAGCTTGAGCTACGAATACTCAAAGTCAAAAGCTCACCCTTGAGTCTTCCGAGCATCCCATTTCACTCTTCTACACCAGCCTGCTCAATTTTTAAATGGAAGGAGTTCCATAGTCAGGCACCAAGGTCCAGCCATTATTTTATCATCTACCAGCATCCCTGACGCACGCACACCTGCCCGGGCACTCCTTACGAATTGATGTCCCATTTGTTTACATTTCATTTGTATTCCAGAAGTGAATGCAATTGAAAAACTGGTCAGGTGGTTTAAATTTATATGCCAAATAGACCTAGCTTTGACCATCGGAATATAAACATTTTATTTAATATTATATTAATGTAGGCCCCATCTTATATGACTATTAATATGTATGATATCTTGTTATAATAAATATATATGGCTCTTATTCAGAGGGAAGGATCCCCTGGGGGGAAATTTTGTTTATGTATGAAGACATTCATCTCTCTGCGTGTAATACATGGTATGTGTGTCCTTGGTTTATATTATTTATTTCTCCATGAGTAAGTCCAAGAACCTCAGCTATTCAAAAATTGTTCTTTTTGTTGCCATACAATTCATCTAGGCCTACTTCTTGTCTAAAAGTTCCATCACAAAAAATAATTCATAATATACATTGTACTCCTTCAAAAGGACAAAACAGAATGACGCTCGACACTTTAAAGGCCATCTTTATAGAGGCTCAAGACACCAAGAATCAGAGAAAACTGATACAAGCTTTCAGCAAAATTTATGCAGCTGTGAGTATAATTATTATTATTTATAAAAAATTCTGGAGGTAATTGTGACAGGTTATAATCAATGTTATTGCTATTTTACACTATATTTAACTACATTATGAGATGAGTATATATTATTCCATGGAAAGATCGTTGGACATACTTTCATGTTGATTTGACATTTTTAGAAATTTCTATTTCTGACTTTCTTTTGATGTTTTTATTTATCAGACTCCATTCGATGAATTTTTTGCTGAATTCTGGCGCCTCAGTAGACACATCTTGGTGGTGTTTGAAAGAGAGCCAGCAGTGGAAAAGACAATTGATTTTGTTTCCAAAGCTGTGACAGAACTCGCCTTGGAAGAAGCAAAAAGCAGAGCATCCAAAAAAGACTACTACAGACGGAGAGAATGGTGGATATGATGAAGACGATATGCATCCTCTTCTTCTGCACTTTTTTGAGTCTCTGTTGAAAGTAAGAAAACACACAGACTTTCCCCTTTGTACGATTACATTTTTAAAAGACTTCTTAGGTTGCCTATCAAACGTAGTGTTATTTACTCTGAATTTTATCATGGTACCTCAGTCAATTTATGAATATTTGTCTGTTAAAAGTTATCAGAATCATCTACTTTACTTTATGAATAAGTATATATATTGTTTCTGTTTGTTTGGTGGGAGGGGAGGGGGTGATCTTTTTTGTTAGTCTTGCATGGCTGAACACATATTTACTTGGTTTTAAGGTCAAATCCATTACTGGTGACATCATTTGTAAGATGAACTTAGCCCTTGTTCAAATTGGAGATAGATGAAAAAATTCAGTTTCGTGTATGTTAATGATGTTACTTTTGAAAATTTTACAATATTTATTAAATTGTTTCAGCTCAAAGATCCACTTTAAAAAGGACATTGATGACATATATTTCTTATTATTTACCTTGTTTTTTAATGATTTTTTCTTATATAAATTGTTCTTCAATTACTAAAACGGTCTGATTTGTGTTTGTGAAGGTGATATTTTTCATTACTGTAATTGAAATCTGTTAACACATTCAGGGAGTGTTTGAATCGGTATATGTATTCATAATTCGCTTAGTTTATCCATTTTTTTTTTGTAATGTTGAGCAACTTTCTTTCTTACCTTTTCAGGTCCATAGTGCCAAAGAACGAGGTATAAGGTTTCGAGTCTCCCAGTTGGTGACTCGTCTTCTACAAAACCTTGGAGAAGGCGCTTCAATTGATGATACATTGTATGATCAGATTTATCAGTGCATGCTGGAAAGACTGAGGGACAAATGTCCAGCAGTACGTGTTCATGCAGTTCTTGCCTTGGCAAGACTCCAAGATCCTACAGAGGAATCATGCCCAATCACTAAAGGTTAAATAGCTGGAGTCCTTTGTCATCTATTATTGTTGGGGGGATTTTGTTGGGGGAGCACGGGGTGATAAATATGAAACCTGAGGTAATAATATTGTCAAGTTATGATTTAGAAGATGATTAAAGAAAATTTATGTTTTGTATCCATTTTATTTTTTTACAGTTCAGGATTTGAATGGGTCTTTCATGGGAACTTTTTTATGATGTAATTGAAATCTATCAATTCTCATGTGTTTGGATGAAGCTGTTTGAATTGATAAATTAAACTTTTTACTAAGGCCAATAAATGTTATGGAAATCGATTTTGAAAAGGTCATTGCTATTTTTTATGCGAAGTGAGATCAAGAATGGCTGATCTTAAGCAATTAGAAACATGAAAATGGATTCTTTTTAAAGAGGGAACAAATTACTATAAAGTTATAAAGATTCAATGACAATATTTCCAATGTTCCATGAAAAACTATCATTGTTGTGTTCATCTGTGTTCATAGACTACCTTTTGAGATTATGTCTAGATTTTTAGACAATAGCACAATTTCTTATTCCATTTCTTGGTTTTGAAATAACGTTTTATTAGGATTGTTTCATTTATTCTTTGCCTCTTCAGCCTACATCATTCTTATGACAAGAGATCCCAATGCAGAGGTGAGAAGAATCATTCTGACATGTATTGCACCATCACCTTTAACACTGCCTTCAATACTGGATAGAACACATGATGTCAAAGATGCTGTACGGAAAACAGCTTACTCTGTAATTGCTGAGAAGATTCCCCACGTGTTTTGAAGATTGAACAGAGAATACAGATCCTGCAAGATGGCTTGAGCGACCGTTCTGGTAAGGATTCCACCTCTTTCAGAATTATGTTGTATTTGTTTTTTTTTATGTTCATTAGTACTTTGTCATCTGTGTCATTCAGCTGTTTAGGAAACCACTCTTAAATTTATTACGTGGGAGATGAGAAGGTGGGGATTAGGATCAGGCATATCTTTGCCTGTTGATATATCTCTCATGAATATAGAATGTATCTGGAATCAAAAATGTCTAAATTTATGATCTTTTAGGAAATTTATTACTTTGAAACTTTGCCATTTCTGTATTTTTAAAAAGGTTAAAGACCACCATCAGCTGCATTAAGATGTTTGCTTTTTTTCCCATGTCTTATGTTATTTCTTTTATTCTCAAAAACAACTCTCCAGGTTTGTCATACTTTCAGTCGTAAAATAAAATCGCTTTTATTTTTACAATTCTTCTGAGATTGCCTGTCATCCCCATTTGTTTGCCAAGTAGCAGCTGTTTATTACTGTCACAGTCTATCTGACTTGTTATGCTCAACATTGGAGGTATGGTCAGGTGTGGTACACCTGATCTCTCATCCATTGCTCTCTATCCTGTCAAATATTTGTAGTAAATTGTATGAATAGGATTAACGACAGTCTTATTTGCAACATATTTTTCTCCTACCTTACTTTTTTTTTTTAACGGAAGAAAAATTTAATGAAGTGAACCGCTTTTGGGTTATCTTGTCAAATTAAAGACGAATGGCTTTATAGTCTGTATCCCTGCGTAAGTGCAGGCTCACCGACTATACATCATTTATCCAGTATGCGATTTCATTCAGTCCTCAACTCCTTGGTGAGCATACAGTACACAAACCTGTTCGGCTTTGTCTCTACCTATAGATGGATAGTCATTCACACCTGAGTCAAGTGAGGAAAGTAGAGTGAAGTACCTTTCATAAAAGTACATCGTTATGAAAACAAACCACCTGGACCAGCCGTGGGCTTGAACCAGTGTCCTTGCGATTACACACTCATAACACTACAGTTAAGTTACAACAGATTACATAGTAAAAGTTCTGTTCTTTTTGTTTGATTTTAAATAGCAGAGGATTGCAGGTCAAGATATCCTTGAGCTCTTTTTTATGTCATTTTGTGATATGTCTTGGTGTGAGTAAATTGTTACCTGCCTCGTATGGGCACCCAGAGAACATCTTTCTCTGTCCGTACATGCATTGTATACTTATTTGAAGATAGCATTAATTTATGTTTGGGTTTATTTTATTTATTTATTTGTTTTATTTTTCAGAGCTGGTAAGAACAACGTGTGCCAAAAAATTGCTTCCAGTTTGGCTGTCGGAGTGTGACGGCAAGGTTATGGACTTTCTTTCTAGACTTGATGTTCATAGCTGCTTCAAAACATGTGAGAAGGTTTTGGATTCTTTAATGAAATCATCTGGCATCCTGGATCTGGTGCAAAAATTTGATTTCATTAATGAAAAAGTAAGTTTTCATCATTTAGGCCCTTTATCTTTGATTTGTCTGTTGTTGGATTTTGGTTAGGATTGGTGTTGTTTTTTTTTTGGGGGGGGATTCTCAAGAGTATGGATGCTTTCTGACAACCTTATTAAATCAACATGGAGTACAGTTTGTCCTGGATGCGATGCTGTATCACCTGTTTCATTTCTTGTGATAGAAACGGGATAAACTTAAGACAACTCTCAGGACCATAACAGCCTTTACTTTGAAGGGACTTATTTTTCTTAAACTTAATCTCTTGATAAGTAGAACTGTTAACTGCCTCATATAGGAACCCAAGTAATATCTTTCTCTGCCCATACATACTATTTATACTTCTTAATCTCTAGATGAGTAGGATTAAAGTTGCATTGTTCTATGATTTGTTGATCCAAGGTTGTAACATCCATGGAACATGGGTGCTAATATCTATTGAATTTTTTGACGACTACCTTCAAATTGGCCTTTTATCACTTATTTTACTTTTTTTGATATTATAAACATCTGTCTTAAAATGCTTTCTTGAGCAAAGTTGTTAAAAAAGATGCGTATGGTTTTCAACAGCTTTACTCATTAAACTTTCTCTATCTTTAAACAACAGGTGTCTCATCACAGAGGACAAATTATCCTGTGAAAGTGCATTTTACTGGTCATCCCTGGTTCAGTTTATTGATAGAGCCGGACACAACTTTGATGAACAGCTAGACATGGTCAGACCTAACTGTTTGGAGTTTTGTTCATATGTGAAAACGTAAGTTCTACTCTTGTCGATCATTTCAATATGATCGATGTTTATATTATCTCATTTATTACAATATAAGAATTTGCAGGGGTGCGGGTGACAAACACTTAAAAAATCTAGGGAAGTCATATTAAATTGTTTTTGTGATGTCTAAGTTTGAGCGGCGTTGACAAGTGGGAAATTTGATGGGCAGTATGTGAAAAGTATGGAAATGTAGCGAAAAGGAGTCGTTACGGTCACTTTTTTTCTGGTCCATAAAAGTCAAAAGATGGAAAGAGGATATCGTCAGTGAAGTGATGGAATCAGCAATCTACATTTTCAGAAATTTTACAGGAGAAAGACAAAATTACATCTTTCTTTCTTTTCTTTATCAGTTCCCATTCTACCTTCGGTGTATGGGTTCAGTTTCCCGAGATGATCTTTCTCCAGGATGCCCTGTCCTGGCATTTTCTGTTTCCTTCCAAAAAAGTTAAATTTCTGTGCTTCAATGCCTCTTTTATATCTTCTTCCCACTTTCTCCAAGGTCTGCCTTTTGGTCTTTTACCTTGGACTTTAGCACTGTATACTGATTTAGCTATTCTATTGTCATTCATTCTGTTTACATGCCTAAACCATCTCAATTGATTTGTTTCTATCAATTATTCCATATTTTTATGCCATCTGCTTTGGTTTGATCTCTTATTGTTGTGTTTCTGATTTTGTCTCTTTAGTTTTCCCTACTACTCTTAGATATTTCATTTCAGCTGCCTATACTCTACTGTTTTCTCTACTGTCTAAGGTCCAGGTTTCGCTGTCATAAACAAGAGTAGGACAATAAACTGTATCGTATACTGCCATTTTGTTGACAATTCTTGCTTACCTACAAATGCCTTTCCTAGATGGTTATACATTGCACTTGCCATTTGGATTCTCTGGCTGATTTCTTCTCTTAGTTTTTCCTCTGAGTTAATCATTGCTCCTAGGTAATTGTAGCTTTGAACTTGTTCTAAATTCTCCTGCCCAATTTAAGATTTTTGTGTTTTAACTTCCTAGTTACTAGCATTGTTTTGGGATTAGCCCACTGTACCCTAGGTAGATGGTGGGGCTGCCACCTTGAGGCCCCCTACCAGTTGAGGCCCCTACCAGGCTTTGTTATTTTATGTCAGGGCTAACTCCCTTAGCCTTTAGTCATTCAAGACCAGCCTGCAAGGCAGCATGTTATCTTCTGTCAGGGTTAACGCCCTTAGCCTTTGGTCAGCCAAGACCCGCCTGCAAGACAGCAGGAGACTCGTGGAGGGCGGGATCATCTACTCCCCATACAGGTGCTTACCTGTCCACTGCCCGGGGGAAATTACATAATAAAACAAAATAATAATATGTTTAGCTGAAATTTGAACACGGTTAGTTATGTAGAGCAAAAAGTATGGCTATGATAATTGATTCAGCTTTTGAAAGATTTTCTCGGGTTAACTAACTATACAACAAAATTTGGTAATTATAGATTCCGGTATCTGGTGCGATTCAATTTAGCTAGTAAATTAGTTAAACATTGGAAATGTGTATCCATGTAAATTAAAACATGTAAGTACATTGCTTACATGATGAAGATATAAGAAAAAGTGGACACAAACACCGTCATAGTGGTCCCTTTCATCTATATGGGGAGGATCTAAAGTACAAAAGGAAATGCAAGGTGCCTTCTTTGATTGTGTGTTATAGCTTAAACGAAAGAAAGCAAAGTAGTCGTTGGACACCTGGCTACTGTTGCCCGTTTTGCCATGAGCTAAAGAAAATAAAAATAGTGGCTTAGCATCTTGTCCCTTATTGTGATCTGAAAACAGAGTGGTGAACATAGTTTCTCTATAGGTATTCACCTGTTCCATCGCAGTTAGCTGATCCTTTTATTCCCACTTGTCCTACCTGTGGCTTTAGGCGTTTATGAAATTATAAAAATAAATTCATTTAAACTTGGTTTCTTAATCTTATATTTTTATTGTACCTAAAAGGGGAAGTCATGCGTGTTTTAAACTAAAAAATCGTGTTTCCACCAACAGTGTGAATCTTTAACAGTGAAGAGAATCATAGACATGAATATGTTTGGTGAAAGAATTCATGCTTGATATATCAATATTACGCATCTTGTTTTTCTATTGGTCTGGCTTGCCATTATCAGAGGAAAAGCAATAGGGTAACCTTGATAAATATATGGAAAATTCAGGTGGGGGGGGCGGGGAGATTGGTGCTGGCCGACAACATTACCCATTTGTCTGGTATTGTGCAATATTAACTCTTAAGCTCTGCCACATTCTGGAATCACGAAAAACCACCTTCTCTATTTGCTTGCTTAAACAAAGAAGTACTAAGATGATATGTATGGTTTATGAAGTATAGAACAGTATTTTCTTAGTCTATAGAACATTTATTGGAGAATAATATCTCCCATTGTTTTTTACAATCAGGTTTGCCAAAAAGCTCATTGGATGCAAAGATGTGGATGAAGTTATGGATTTGGAGTTCACAATGCAGCATCTTTTAAAGATTATCAATCACATGGACTTATCAGACCAGGCCAGCAGGTAAATTTTAAAAAGACACATGGATATATACTATACTCAATCATGTTTATGGTATGATTGTTATTTGTGTCCGTGTAACACTAACACTAATTTTTCGTCACCCATCATGTTTTTGCATGCCTCTCCTGCTCCGCTCTCTCTCTCTCTCTCTCTCTCTCTCTCTCTCTCTCTCTCTCTCTCTCTCTCTCTCTCTCTCTCTCTCTCTCTCTCTCTCTCTCTCTCTCTCTCTTTCTTTCTCTCTTTCATTTTCAGCTATTTCTTCACTTATCTGAGTCAGTGGTAGTTTGCAACTGATCTGTCATATTGTATTTTCAATTTTGGGACAAAAATGAATGCTTAAATCACATGAGAAAGAGCATGAAAAAATATTCTGCAAGCATATTGAAGAACTGGTTCTGGTTTTTTGTGGCTGATGTATCAATGGTATCTGAAAAGGGAAAAAATCAATTTGTTATCTCAGTCTGAATGAAAAGTTGTTCTATTGATAAATTTAATAGCTTTACCATAGAGATTTTCTTTTTCAACGTAGGACTTATTTGCTCATTTAATGTTTTAGTCTAAATCGTTTCTTTTGCCTGTGCATTCCTCAGAAAGGCTATTCAGACGTTGCTGTATGATCTGCTGTTGCAAGAGAGCATTGGGCCAGCTCTCATGACACAGATAATCAAATGTCTGTTGTTAGTGTACACAGATACAAATGAACTGATAAGCTTTATGGCTGAAACCATATCAGACATTCGGGAACCTCTCTCTACCGTTGAAAAAGAGTTGAATCGGGATGATGAAAGACTTTTGACAAAGAAGGTATGCATTGTGTTCTATTTTGTGCTCAAACAATTTTAAGTTAAAGGCTCACTTTTGTACATGTACTGTAAACATCGTTTTACTGTTGAGGGTTTGTTTATTTATTGCTGTTAGGTTGGGGTTATTTGTTGGCAGGGAGTTTAGGGGAGGGATGTGGGGCTATCTTATATTTTGATTGATATTGTTGGGTTTGTTTGTTTGGGGTGGGGGGGGGGGGGGGGTTATCTTATAATTGTTGCATTTAAACAATCTCATTGAGTAAGACATACCATACATAATAATTCATCTAATTATATGTGGGAGTCAAGTCAGTCAGGGAAATTTAAGTTTCATATTTTATATGAAGGATTTTGAATTCAACTACAGAAAACCAGAATTTTTATCCCTATTATCATTGATCGGGAATTCCAAATGTTGAAATATATGTGTCCTTTTTTTTTCCGTTTCTGCAATGAGATGTGGAAAAATAATTATTTTCATTCCATCTCCCTTTTGTTTATTATAATGAAGATGGAAGAAAACGTTTTTGTCAATTTTTATTTCTCTCTCATTTCTCCCTATCCCCATCCAAACACCAACTGATTGTCTTACGATTGCCCATCTTGTTCAACAGGTAGCTGCTGTCAGAATGAAATTAAACGAGTTGCGGGAGGAACTTAATGAATGCATTGAAAGGCAAGAATTCACAACGGCAGCAGAGTTGAAAGGATCTATAGCTGAATTGGATTTGGAAAGATCTTCTTTGATGGAATCATTGCAACCTACAACGGAAGAAATCAGAACACAGATGGTTAGTAGCTTTTATTTCCTAAGCGCGTTCAATGTCACATCCAAGGAAAAATATTGTTTCTTTATGAATTGATACATTTACTGAATGATTTTAAGACTCGTACCTTTTATTATTTAATGACATCAATAAATACTAGTACTCACTGCAAAGTTCCTGTCCTCTTAAACTTTGAATGAATGACAGCAGGTTTTTAAGAAAAAGGAAGCCATAGTATACAGTGTCTCACTTTGATGAATTATAGAATTTAAATTGCAGCTTGCCTGATTATGACCACACTGTTGCTTTAGCATAATAAATTTTCTGATTGGATTTCTTCGACTATTGTCGTATCTCATCATAAAAAATCTCATTGCTTGATAGAAAATGTATGTTTCACCGAGAATCATACACAGTGGGCGGATTTAAATGTCTTTTACACTCTGTGGCCTCTTTAGAAAATATGAGCATTGTTGGGTTGGTTTGAGTTTTTTCTCTCTAGCCTATACCCATGAAAGGTTTTAAACCAATCCTCATTCTTAAAATTTGTTACATTCAAAACAGACGATAAAAATAACTGTCTTTACCGGAAGCCAAATATATTTTAGATCAAGAGGTTACATCTGGTGCTTATGGAGCTATGCAATTTGATACTATTTCTAAAGTTTTTGACAATGAACCTAGTTTTACCCATCATTTCCTCTTAAGCAAGCCCCTAAATCTTCAGCTTTTAACTGCATGTTCTAAATTTCACATTTTACTTTTCTAGAATGATCCGTGGACTTTACTCAAGTGCCTGACAATGCTTTGTGAGGTTCTTTCTCTTGCCAATATCAAAAACATGACATCTGTTTTGCAAACATTGATGGAACGAGAGGTAAGTGTGTCAAATCTCTCTCTCTCTCTCTCTCTCTCTCTCTCTCTCTCTCTCTCTCTCTCTCTCTCTCTCTCTCTCTCTCTCTCTCTCTCTCTCTCTCTTCCTCCCTCCCTCCTTCCTCCCTCTCCTTGTTTATCTTCTTATATATATATATTACGCTCTGTCCGTCCATACTCCTTTATCACTATCTATTAATATAGATATATGTATACATAACTTTTTTTTATTCATGTCTATCAGTTGCCTTTTTCACTTCCTCTTCCTGGCCACAGATAGAGGTGTGATGTTCTATATTGATATATAAACTTGAGAAGAAAAATAACTTTATCATGATTTGGGATGATAAAGCATTTTGATTCATAATATGGTCATTAACTTTTATTGTTTAATCTTTTCTTAACTAAAATTCCAAATCTTAAAGAAAGTATTTTAAGTCTAGTGCTGCATCTTTCTCCTTTCTTTTTTATTAACATTTTATTTGTATAGTTATTTCTTTATTGAAGGAATAAATGAACATGACTGTTTTGTTTGATTTTTTCCGCATTCAGATTTTGCCAGGGATGACAAATGAAGAAGCCCAAGTTCGTAATATGGCCATTAAAGCCATTGGTCTCTGTTGCCTGATCAAAAAAGAGATCATAATGCAACATCTGCCTCTTTTACTTCAGGTAACTGGTTTTATTCTCTTTCTACATGTCTCTGTCTGCCTATCTATCTTCTTGATTAACTTTTCTCTCTCTCTCTCTCTCTCTGTCTCTCTCTCTCTCTCTCTCTCTGTCTCTCTCTCTTTCTCTCTCTCTCTCTCTCTCTCTCTCTCTCTCTCTCTCTCTCTCTCTCTCTCTCTCTCTCTCTCTCTCTCTCTCTCTCTCTCTCTCTCTCTCTCTCTCATACTCATTCTTTCACCAGCCCCGGCTGTAATGTAAGACATATCAAATCTTTTAAACACTTGTGATAAATAACAAAAGATTTTTAAAAAGAAATTACAGAAGAAGAAAATCATATAAACAATGGAGAAGTCTCAGCAAAAGTAGACTTTATCAATGAAAATGAAGACATTAAAAGAAGAAAAATACTAGCACCTTCAGATCCTCTGCTGGAATACCATTAGACCATGCTGCTTTGCCAGAGTTGAGTTGTTTTATGGCCTTGACAACTTCCTCTTTATATCCTGTGTATTTGTTTCTACAGTGAGCGTATAAGAGCATGCATATTTAGTATAAAATGAAAAAATGTGTAAAATTTGATTTTATTTGTCTTTCAAATGACATTCTAATTTTCTATGTCAATATGTATATCCCATGTTTTCGATTTCCTAAGCACTATGTCAAAGAAAAATTGCCTTGAATGAACAGCAAAGATTTATTATTATATTTGTAAATAGTGCATATCAGCAGGCTAGAGTAGATTTCATGAGACGTATATCAACCTCTTTATATCATGGTACTGTTTTTCTTAACAATAAGATTATCAGGCACTGCATTACATAAGCATGTTTTTTTTTATCACTTTTTAATTAATTTTTCCAAAAAAAAATAACCATTTCACTCGAGGTAACTGAAAATGGGTTTGCTTGTTTTTGTTTTTTCTTTTAGGCTTCGCAGATTGATGTCCCTCTTGTCCAAGCCACAGCTCTGAAAGCAACTTTTGATTTGGTCCATGTCTATGGTATAGAGGCCTTCAATGACAGTGAAACTGACAAAACAGTGAATAAAACTGCTTGCCTAAATGAAACATCCGCTTCCAATCGCACAGATGATGATAACCCTGACAAAAGTGAAGTTGACACTTCTGCTAACACAGACTGCAGTACGGAGGACAAAAGAGACCTAAGCCATGCCGCTAATGGCGTAACTACAGTTCTTAGTGCAGCTTTAGACAGTGAGGTATTTCCCTTACAATCTTGTCATTGTCACATATGGTTTTGTTAAATAGCAAACAACTTATTGATAATTTGGGTCCAGATAATATGGATTAAGGCTCTAATTGTTTGTGGTTGTCTTTTCTTTTTTGTTAACCAGGGAAACATATCATGACTTAGTCAATTTCCTTTTTCATTTCAGAGTTCAGATTTACGCAGTTTTGCCGCTGAAGGATTTGCTAAGCTTTTGCTGTCGGGAAGATTGGTGTCATCTAAGCTTTTGTCTCACCTCCTGCTTATGTGGTATAATCCTTTGAATGAAGATGATACTACATTGCTTCAATGTTTAGGTGTTTTTTTCCCATGTTTTCCTTCTCCAGCAGGTGAGGATAAGAAGATTATGACAATCATTTAAATAGTACAACATCTGTGTCGTTATCTGTATTGGTTATAATGAATGTACAATTTTAATCTGGAACTAACATTTCTGAATGAATTTGATTTGCTTTTGGACTTATTCTTTTATGCTGCTTCTCTGCTATTGGGGTGTAATTTTTTAATTTTCTATGTAATGCTTGTTATAAGAATTACATAGACATCCATGACTTGAACGTAGGGGAGCAAAAACAACAACCAGGATAACAAACGCTGATTGGAATCAAATTTAAAGTATATTGATTGTGTGAAATAGATATGACGGTAGAGATGCAAACCATCTATATTGCAAGTTTCTTTCACCGTCTCAAAATATGAATGAAGAGTTCTGATGATGAAATTATTTTTGTAAAAAAATTGGCTATATCCTATTCTAATTCAGCTCTAAAACATTGCCTTTACTGTTAAAAGGCAATATATCATGTCTGGTCAAAACTCAACATATCCAAGGAGAGCAATGAGAAACGAGTATTTAGTCACATTAATGCTGTTAATAATGGCGACCGTATGTAATGGAGAGAACAACAGTTTCACTGTTGAGGTTTTAGGTGTCTTAGATGGCCTCAACAACACATAAGAATTAACAAAATTTCATAAACAATGACTTAACAGATTTTTTTTTATTAATGCACACAGGATTTACACAAGCATTAACAAATGTACAGGTACAATATCAAATTGATTGGGTTTCATTTAGAACTGAAGGGAAATTCATCTTTTTTGGACATAGTGGTTTTTGCATCTCACCCTGTGATTGGTTGGCGGGTACTACTGGTAGGTCCTGCTTCTTTCATTTCACCCTTTTTTCTTGCTGTTTCCTCTAGCTTCACCCAAGGTCACGGCAAATGGCAGACAGGGTAAATTCCAATTGAACAAACAAACAAAACAGCATTTTACCCCCTCATATGCATGCACAATATGTGTACTACATGTATTTTTAATGCCATTGACTTTTCTTGAGGACTATTACTGCTTCCTTTATTTAATGTAAATATAAAACATGGAACTATGAGATTTGAAGACCTTACACAGTCAAAACTTGGCAGACCATTTGATGAAACTGAAATATTATCTACTATTTCTGTTTTAAACGTGGGAAAAAACTTCTTTTCATCTTATTTTTTTCCGTACCTTAAATTCATAGCTCAAACCAACAGTTAGTTGAAGAAGCAGTCTTGCCTACTCTCCGAACAATTTTGCGGGCCCCATCAACATCACCGCTGGCTGAAGTGAATGAATTAAATGTAGCCAACTTCATGATCAAGCTCACCGATTCACATTATCTGGTTGACAATCAGAAATCAGGAGCATCCAATGTGGTATGTTAAATAATAAAAATTTGGGGGGGGGCTGGACGGGTGAGTTTTGGTCCAAAGGTTGATTTTCTGTTCTTTGCATATTCGGGTAGAAAGATCATTTATCTACAAGTTCATGTCAGAAAAATGTCCATATATGCCGTATAATATTTTTTTACAAAATATTTTGCAGGTGAGGGTAGGTAAAAACAATCAAAATTTTGACGTAAATTACCCTAACACTAACTGAGAAAATGGCAGTTAATCGCCAAATGTGGCAACACACGATTTGATCTCGTTTTGCCGACACCGATAAACACGTCTCTCATCGCTGTGTGATATAAGAGGCGTTGCGCGTCAATGTGTATGTAAACACGCGCACAAGCATAGGATATACGGGAAAAAAAAAAAAAAACAGTCATTTCGACGTCTGCTTTCACAACAGTGGACATCTAAACCTAGATTTATAATCCTATTTACATAAGTAACAAAGCCAGAGACTGTCGAAAGAGTAAGGGGGTTGCTACAACAAAGGAAACCCGTCTGAAGCGTTTGTTTTGTGTTTCTGTTGATTTTTTTACATGCATTTTCTCGAAATGTAGTTTTTCCACACTAAAATTCTATCTCCTCCACCATTTAGCGAACGGTTTGTATTATATATGGCACACAGGTTCCTCTTAGAATGACGTTGAGTTTTTTTAAAATATATTTGTAAACTTTTTGAGAAAGTAAAAAAATTTTGTAATAAAAACACCATTTTTGTACATTCACGATATATAATATTTTCAAAAATTCATTTTTAAAAAAACTATCTAAAATATCGAAAAAACCTGACGTCACTCTTTAGATATTGAATGGAAAAGACGATCTGCACAGGTTTTGAGTGATTTTATTCATAACTAAGGGAGGAGATAGGTTTTGAAAATTGTGTCAAAATCCAAGATGGCGGCCGTTTTCTATGGCAACCAAGAACGCAACAAACTTTTCAATGATATAGGATGACTGTATTTTGACAGTTACTAATGTACATACTAAAAGCACAAATCTTACCTCAAAAACAAAAAATATCACTTCAGGTGCCCCACTCCCTTAATGATGATGTAATGATTTGCATTTAAAAATTGGTGGGGGTGGTTTCATATATGTTTGCTTTCACCCTTGAATATTTTTATTGTTTTCCTTTAGTGCTTGTATTAGTTTGGTTTGAGTGTATGAGCTGGGCAAATTGTGTTGTTTTTTTCGGGGGTTTTTTTCTGTCCTTTCTCGTGAATTTTAAATATTATTGCTTGAAATGACAGTTTTATGTATATTTTATGCTCATGATGACCGCTCATTTTGTATAAAGGAAGTATATTTCAAACTCTATTATATGGCATAAAAAATCTTGCTTATGTTACATTTTTTCTCAGGATAATCCATATCATGACAGCCTGGCTTTGAAGATCTGCAATGAAATTCTCTCTAACCCGGATGCTTACTGTGTGAAATTCTGGTTGAAAGTTTTGGGACAGCTGTTTATCACAACAGACAATTTAACTCTGTTGAAAGATCTTCTTCGCATGTATGAACATATGTCAAGTGTAAGTGTTACATATTTTTACTACATGCACTAAAAAAAAAAAAAAATATATGTATATATATATCCAGCCATGGTTTATCGCAATGGTAAATTATCTGCACTATTCTTTATAGTGAAGAACACCATATAATACAAAATATAATACAAAGATATAGGAATGCTATAATATTAAAGTAAATCATACATGCTTATCTTTTTTATTTTGACAGGTCGTCACTGAAAAGCAGGCAGCAAAGTTGCTTGAAAAGATGAGAGAAAATCTCCACGACCTCAAAGAAGCAGCCGAGGAGAGCCAAAAGCCAGCAGGCGATGAAAACAGTGGCGAGAGTGAGACTAAATCTGACTCAGCTGGTAGTAGCCCAGGGAACCCTAGTGATGAGTCCGAATCCAGCAATCAGGATAAAACTCATGACCATACTGTTTCAACCACGGGTATGTCCCCCCCTTTCTTTCACCTTTCCCTTTTTTCTTTTCTTTTTGTTGTCGACTATGAATATTGGAAATAATGAATTGTGTGCAAGCACCGTTCATTGAAACCGTAAGATGACAACAGATATGTATAGAAAATTGATGGAAATCAAGACAGAACGTTGACATCCTGCATATAGAACACAATAGTAATGCAGCTCAGGCCTTAACTTTCATTAACTCACTCACTGCCAGGCACTTTCGATTCAGATGTCTGAGAAATCCTGAGCATTTTGATACATTAATAATAAAAAAAGATGGTATTCCAGATGATGTTAGTAGTTTCTGCATGAGAAGTTTTATTTATTCTGGACAAGCGTGGAAAAAATATAGACAATGAGAAAAATAACAACTTTCTTCCATAAACTGTTTGGTGGTGGATTTATATTTCAGCATATATCTAATGTTTGGCTTCTTTCTAGATGATTCATCATCAGAAAGGTTAGTATTTGATGATTCAGAATCAGATTCGCTTTAAGATTTAGAGCTTATTCGTGGGTTGAAAGGAATTTTTCATTTTCGAGAGCATTGACTACTAGAGCCGTGTCCAACTACTTTCAATTTCAGACAAAGGACATATTACCCGATAATAATTTTATCTCGTGTCTCTGTACAAATAATTTGAGACTACGCATGTGAGAAATGGCGATATTGAAAGGTATGGGAAATTAGAAGACAAAAAGTAGGAAAGTCAATACTGACGGATGATGGGTTTGTCATCTAAGTCTATTGACGGGACCCAATACATGTTGTAATGACAGTGGGTGAGTTAATGCAAATTAGAAAGGCAAAGACAGAGAGCATGTCATACATGATGAGAGACAAAAAGAGGAAAGAGAAAGATCGTTCGTGATTGATTTTAACATGATTGAATCATTTTATAATGTATGCCTCCCTTTCATGCAGCAATGAAAACCCCAGCGGCTGTTCCCAAATCTGCCCGTGCTACCAAGGCGAGAAGCACAATGAGATCTACCAGAAGTCGTATTACAAAGGTATTCCTGATTTACTCACTAATTGACTGACCCATTCTCTCTCTCTCTGTCTCTCTCTCTCTCTCTATCTCTCTCTCTCTCTCTCTCTCTCTCCATTCCCCTCTTTTTCTCTCTCTCCATTCCCCTCTTTCTCTTTCTCACCCTCTCTTCTCTTCTCTCTCTCTCTCTCTCTCTCTCTCTCTCTCTCTCTCTCTCTCTCTCCATTCCCTCTTTCTCTTTCTCACCCTCTCTCTCTCTCTTCTCTTTCTCACCTCCCTCTCTCTCTCTCTCTCTCTCTCTCTCTCTCTCTCTCTCTCTCTCTCTCTCTCTCTCTCTCTCTCTCTCTCTCTCTCTCTCTCTCTCTCTCTCTCTCTCTCTCTCTCTCTCTCTCCTCTTATAGTACTCTTATGTCCATCCTCCTCCATATATGTTATTGTTATACACTAATAATATTATATCTTCAATTCAGCTTGCATAATCATCTCTGCTATGTTGAAGTGTTGTAGATTTTAATTAACTTGTGAAGCAGTATTGTTTTAACATGCAAATATGAATGCAGGCTTTTCTTGCTCGGGAAAGACACTGCAACTGGGTGTTCTTTATGAACACTACTGTTACGTGATTCCATTTATTGAACAATATATATAGAGAGAGGTAAACTTCAACAATTTATTTTGCTAATTGTTATTTTCTGTGATACGACCAATAAGTATTCTTCAATGTCATTGTTGGTGATTGTCTTACAAATTGCTATGAAATTTTTATCCCTGTGTGTTTAAGTTAAAAGAGAGAGAAATGAAATCCTCCTCCCTGATTTACTTTGTATGTGTAGATCTATAGTACACCTTTATGTGAGATGATCTAATACATACTGTCTAATAGATATATTATATATATAACTATCATATATATAGATAATATCAAGTCTTAATATTTTCCAATTTCATTTTTAACTTTCCTCGCTTTCAATTTATTTCCATTATCTTGTCATTTTATCTTTTCTTAAAGTAATAACTGTTTTAGTTTGAGAGACAATTGTTGTTAACACTCTAATGGCTCCTACCTCATTTTTTTTCTTATTTTGTCCTTCCAGTAACATTGATGACAGTATATTTACACCTGCCAACTCAAGGAAATCAAAAGCTTCAGTAACAGATGTAGAAGGACCAAGGATCAATTTAGAAAATCTTGAATTGACAACAGTTCTAAAACACCTGTCACTGGCGGCAAAACCCCCTAAAAGGTAATCATGTGTTGTCGTTTTTTTTGCTTTTTTGGAAATCAATTCTTGTGGTAGAGTAATCACATTATTATAATTTACCAGAAATCTTACAAAGAAATAGATAATTTTTAAAAGTCGCAAAATTTGATGCATTGTCAAGTCACTACGAATACTACTTAATCGTTTTCAGATATGCAGATAAATATTTAACTGAAATCTCTTACAGTTCTGTAAGAATAAATGCATTTAGTGCCCCGTTAATTCATGATGGTGTGGCTGAGGTGGCCGAGCGGTTAGGCTGCCGGACTCGGAATCATGATGTCCTGAGTTCAAATCCTAGCAAAGCCAAGTCCGACGGTGTGCTCCTTGGGAAAGACATTTCAAAAGCATTTTCCCCCCTCTACCCAGTTGCAAATGGGTACAAGCACTAGCTTGGGAGTAAAAACCTGCCTTGAAAGAACTTTAATTTTCTACTTAACCATTACGTTGCCACGTTCGCCAATTGGCGAACATACCGATCATGGCTGGCAGTGCCACGTTCGCCAAAATGTGAATTATGAACTCACCTCGATTAATGCCCGAATGTCGCTCTCTACGTCATTCCGATTTTTCACAGTGACTTCCCTTGATTCATAAGACGTTCCTTTCGCTTTGTGGGATTTTGTCACCGTCGAAAAACATCGATTGACGTCTTTTTTATCAATTTTTCCAAATTTTTACCGACAACTATGCAAAGTGACAGTGAGGACGACATTTATAGACATGATAGGGACTCTGAAGAGGAATTTCAATTAGATAATGAAGTTTTTGACTGATTTGTCAAGTGACAAATAGTAATAGTAGCGGAGACAATTTGAGCAATAGAGATGAGGAAAGACAAGGGAGAACGAGAGAGGGCGGGGGCAGGGGAGCGTGTCCCACCAAGGCAAGAACCTGGATGGAGATGGGAAACACTGCTACGTGATTTAGAAACTGGAAATGCAAAGGAATGGCTCATTGACTTTGATTCTGACTCAGTAGGAATAAAGAATGTAAATCTAGATCCAGATGTGGCTGATGAGCCTGAGGTCTATTTTAGACTGCTTTTCCCTGACCAAGTCATAGAGCTCATTTGTGACGAAACCAACCACTATGCACAACAAATGAGAGAGAATAAAGTCTTTAGCCCCCATTCAAGGAAATTAAAATGGGAACCTTGCGATAGTGTTGACATTAGTGCCTTGATAGGTATCCAAATAGCAATGGGGATGTGTGAGAAGGGTGCAGTGGTGGACCACTGGCAGAAGTCTTCTGGCTCAGCATATCCTTGTCATAGGATTTTTCATACAAATGACGACATTGCCCAAGCCCGTAAAATCGTTGAACCCGAAGTGGAAGGCACAAACAGAAAAAGAAAAGAGATAATAAGTTACTGAATAACTGACATTCACTGACAATCAAATAAACAACTCAAGAAGCAAGTGAAAAGCTGGGGTTTTTTGCAAATTGATTTATTTTTGTAGAGTGAAAGTCCATATCTTCAGTTTGTTTTCATGTTTTGTCACTCTCCTTTTCTGCCTCTCTCTTTCATAGGCAAGCACACCAGCACCACCAAACCAGTCTCATAATAACAGGACATCATCTTGCATAGATTTCCACATATTCAGAGGCCAATTATTGATTATTAGAATGTAAAAAAAATCAATAATGTGAGAATATTAAAAAAAAAGCATATTTATCAAATATTCAAGATGGCCGCCATGGTCACATGACCTAATGTGCATATCTAACTTTCGGAATATGTAGCCCATCCACTTATATAACACACCTGCAAATTTGATCAACTTTACTCGAATAGGTTTCGAACAGGATTTTTTCCCCTGGAAGTACCTGTTTTCTTGAAATTTTGTCAAAACCCTTGGCAATGGGGATGACAATTGGGCCAATATAGCTTGGCAATGTAAGGGTTAATTCATGATGACAATGTCATTGTTTGTCTTAAGTAGAAATAAACATAATGTCAGTATGTCAAGAGTTTAGCTAGTTATTGTCATCTTTTCCATAATTATGTAAAATAACATTACATCAGATTGATTGATTTGTATTTTATCAATACAATGATGAGCACCCTTACCAAAGTCTGCTCAACCTTCTGTTTTACTGTTCGAGATATAAACTAGAAAATTAAAAATTCAGTAGTCTTGCCTTACCTATTAATTATTTTTTATAACTACAAAGCGCACATATTTTAAAGGAAATTGTTTTTATTTTTCCTTTATTCAGACCATTACTCAGCATTCAAGACCCATCAGTTGACCATTGATTACAGGCGAAAGGAGAATCTACAGGCAGCAGAATAATAGACTTCTGGTCTCAATTTGATATATATGCCTTTCTTCTCACAATGTCATCTCTCACAATGTCATCTTATTTAATGAAATTTTTGTATATAATTGTATGTTCACAGACTGGGAACTATACTTTTCTTGAGGTATAATCAATATCTTGCATAGAGAACACAGGTTCAGTAATATTTTGTTATCTCATCTTCTGATTCTTACCTTGAGGATCTCTATCTATCCCTGACATTTCATACATAGATAAATTAATGTTGTTATTTAAGCCTGATTCATTTATCATTCAAAAGTAATTGCAGTAGCAGGTATTAAAATGATTGTGAAAGTAATCATATTGCTTGGAGGAGGAGGAGCAACAGCAGCAAAAATAGTAAATTAGAGATAATTATTGCAAGAGTAGTGGCTCTGTTAGTATTGGTGTAGAGTTGTAGTTGCAGTATTGTACTATAAACAATAGTAAACTAATGGTGGCTTCTTTGGTAGTAATTTTAATTGTTGCACAGTTTAGCTCTTCTTCTTCTTGTAATTGCAGGGATATAAACAAAGATGAGACGTAGCTGTAATGTAGGAGTATACAGAGGAAGAATCATGAGAGCAATAATAGGGATGTGGTAGTAATGAAAGTGGTTGTTGCTTTAATTTTTAGGTGATGTGTTAGCAGCACTAAATCTCCCATGTCAAAGAAACTTATGTGACATTTGATTAATAATGTTACAATAATATTGTGCTGTTGAACCTAAAGAATAACCAGTGATTTGACAGAACACATTTAGTGCTTTCTCATTCGATATCATGTACAACCCATACGCCGGGAGGTATAATGGGAACTGATACACACAAAGTGGTTTTCCTTCATGCTGACCAGTAAGATTAAAGTGCTCTGCCACTTTTGTACCTATGTTTTTATTGTTAATAAATGTATCACCACTAGATACACCATTCTTTGAATAGCATAAGTTGCCAACAAATAACTTATACTTATAACCACCACTTACGCAACTTTGTTTAACTACTTTCTCAAGAACTAACACAAGAATTGATGTTATGTAAATATACACCTTATTTCTACAACACTCTTACCGTCTGTCACTCGCCGCACGATATTTTGATTGACATATTGATGGCTCATGCTTCTGGTTCAGCTTTGGTTCCAAGCATGGGATGCATGAAGTTTTGACTTTATAGTCTTCATCAGGTGAAAGCTAGCCATTAACTATTTTTTCATTCCTTGTGATCCTAGGAAGTTGTGATCTATCTACGTCACACTATGACACGGAATATATTTCTTCTCCTGAATTAGCAATGTGTTTATCACGCATTGATTGTTGCTGATATTCCTTACAAATCTTTTCTTCATGAACACGATATGATTAGTTTAAAGAATTGCTGCTAAAGCATGAGTAAACAAGAGAATTACCAAAGAGCCTTCTTTCAGGCGTTACCTTTTTAGAATGTCATTATTGTCATGATAAAATAAAACAAAATGTTTTTGATAGGAATATGACATGAAAATTTAGAATATACTGTTGTATCAGAGAATGCATGGTATTGAAGGTTTTGTAAATTGTAACTAATGTAAGGTGATAGTTGTCATTAGTTTTGATCTTTTAAAGAGTGCTACTAAACTTATTTCATTCCTTTTTTCATTATTATCCCCCCCCCCCCCACCCACCCAAATTGAATTCATCTTACATGTCTAGATCAAAATTGAGAAAGAATGGAATCCAGATTTCAAAAATAAAAACATGGAACTCACTCTCTGTTTATTGTTGTGCATAACTGTATAGAGTTGCAATGTCCATCTGTTGCTGTTTTGTGTGGGTTTTTCACCTTTTTTTTTCCTTTTTCTTTTTTTCTTTGTTTTGTTTTTGTTTTCGAATGGTTGTCTTACACTACACTTAGCTCTTAAATTATTATTTTTTTCTTCATGTCTGATAAATATCAATGATATTAATATTAGTGATATGACCGAAGAAACAGAAAATATGAATTCTGAAGCAAACTCTTGTCTGTCTTTTTCTCTCTCTCTCTCTCTCTCTCTCTCTCTCTCTCTCTCTCTCTCTCTCTCTCTCTCTCTCTCTCTCTCTCTCTCTCTTTCTCTCTCTCTCTCTCTCTCTCTCTCTCTCCTCCTCTCTTTCTCCTTCCCTCTCTCCCTCCCTTTTCTCTCTTCTCTATTTATTTATTAATTATTACTATTAGCAAGTTGAAAGCATGATATTGATGTTAGTAATAAATTATAAAGACATTTAAAGATGATTGGGGAAGCACTATAAGATTCTCATTCAAACAAAACGACTTGAGGAGATTTTGCTCATACTCTAACGATTAAGTTTAAATCCTTTCTAATATTTCTCGTTTCTAGATGAGGTTTTTTAAAATATTAAATATGACGAAGAGGAGGTATAGCCTTCAAAACCATTTGAGCAGCGGCAAGGACCGTGCCTTGGTAATCTTAAAGTCCATGAACTTCATTTTTCTTTTCTATGCATGCTCATTGTATACACCAATCCTTCATTCAAATGGCCTCACAGCCATCCGTTCTTCTTTGAACAACGCACTCTGTTCTATCTCTATTGCTGCTTTGCTTTGGTTTACAGAGCTGGTACTCATATTGAACTCACAACGAGTTCAATGGTGAGTATTTTGACTAGATCAGTGACGTAGCCATGGGAACCAAGATGGGCCCTAGTTATGTTTGTCTCTTCAATGGGACATCAAGAATTCCTTATTCGTCAGATGGAGACTTGGAAGTCCAGAGGCAAGGTGTCAGCCTCTCAACCCAAAGGTTGTGGGTTCGTGCCCCGCCAACGGTTGAACAATTTTTCGAGAAAATCTAACCCACCCACCCCACCCCGATCCAGGTAGGTGGATCGACACCTATCAGAGACGGACGATTTAAAAGAGGTCACATGTGCAGATCATAACGCTGTGCGCGTTAAATATACCTTGGCTGTTTACAAGGCAGTCCAAGCAAAATTTAAAATCCTACCAAGAACTCCCGAGGTCACCTTAGTTGTGGATGTGAGTAAATCAAATCAACTCTCTCTCTCTATCTATATATATATATATATATATATATATATATATATATAAACGAACCAGCATCAAGAATGATATGAAGGCCGTATGTCCGGAGGTGAAATGAAAACAACACGATGCCATGATCCTGAAAATTTATTAATGAAATAATGCTCACTTTATAATTTACTCCTGAATGAATTCAGTGGTTTTTAAACGTTGGTGAAAAATTCATTCATGCGTTCACATTCAAAACATTCTGCAATTTCAAGGTGTTCCATCGCACCAATGTAACAAAATATTCTCTTCTCTGTGATGATAAACAGACAAGACTTCGCAGCCTTGGTTTTTTTCTTGATTTCCCTGGTGATAGCAAACCACTCTCTTTTTTTATCCATTGCAATTTCACTAAGTATTTCTGCATCATTGTGTGCTGTGTATTTTTCTGTGCTGTTGACGAAGGGTGAGCCACCCAAAATTTCTCTGTTTTGTCCCATTTTCTTTCTATTAGGTCTTTCATTACTGTTTTATATTTCTCTTCACTACCCTAGTCATCGCCCTGCTGCAGTTTTATTCCTTGTTAATGTTATCTGTGAAGGAATTCTTAAGACGTGTTCATTTAATCCATACCTTACCATTAGAATTGGGATTTGAGAGTGGGGTTTCCTGGCGTTTTTTGTATAGGGGTTCATTTGATGATATTTGTATATCTTATTGTTCAAGGAAAATTAAACCATTGTAACAGACCAAAACCACCCACTAACATCTCAAATTAAAATTTCCAAACGCTCCAAAAGACCCATTTATTTTTTGTGCTATAAAGAAAGATATAAAAGATCATTTTTACCGTCATCTGTAAAATTATTATCACTACCATCACTAGTTTCATTATCATCACCGCTCTTTTGAACATTATTCATTGCAATGACCATGTTTACATGTATTAGAAAAATGATAATTCTTCGTTATTATGTTATACATGTTTTGATCTCGTAATGCTTAAAATGTGTACGCTGTTTGTGTGTGAAGAATCATTTGTTTATAGTAGGGGCATGTTGTATTTCATATTATTATATTAAAGGTATTGTTACACCAAAACAATGTGCCATTTTTGGACAATAAAGTTGTATCTTATCTTATCTTACCTTATTTAAAATTTTTGTTGGATGGTGTATGCCCAGCACTCGCCTCACTTGTTTCCTGTGAAGTGCATCCATATGTACCGTATTTTCTTTCTCATCACCCATATTGTACAATTGTATAGGAGGACATTTACCAAAGAATCATACAATCGTAGTCCATGTATTGATTTCTGTTTTACTTGGTCTTTTCTGTTCCTGAGATGTTTGACAATGTGTTCAAAGCTGTGCTTACAGTTGCTTCCTGCTTTGAATATCTTCTTTGTCTCCCAGATACGATCCAAACCTTCTTGGATGTTTTCCATTCCGTATCAGTTCTGCTTGGTATTATTAGTATAAAGAGTTCTGTTTTATCTACGTTTACCTTTAAGTTATGTTTTTCTAGTATTTTTACCACTTCTTGTACATCCCTATGAAATCAATATCATCTGCATACGGTTTATTGTTACTCATGGAATTCTATCTTCTTTTCCATTTTTTGTAGTAATGTATACGTTGCTATTATCTCTTAGAGCATGCTCGAGACATGATATGAATAGAATGGGACAAAGACTGGCTCCTTGCGGAGTCCCAATGCTGCTTACATATGATCCGTTGTTATTTGCCCCGTTGATTTTGACATTTACCGTATCTCTGAGCAGAAATTGTACAGGTTGGACCTCAGCTTCATCAAGTATAGATGCCATTATTTCCATAATTTCATCTCGGTATGTGTCTAGGAAAAATATTACCCCACAAAACAAAGCCAAAGATATACACTAGTACATGTATTGCTAACCTTTACCACTTTACCATAGACTGTGTACATGCCTTCACTGATTTCAGATATAATGGGTGGTTGGTGGGGATACTGGTAGGTCCTACTTCTTTCCTTTCACTCATTCTCTTATAATCTTTTATCTTGCTGTTTTGTCTTAGTTCACACTGAGATCACCGTCTATGGTGGACAGGTAAATCTCAGTGAGACAAAAACAAACGAAACTTTCAAATATAACAATGGCGCCATTCTCGTCATAACAGAAATAGAAGTTATAACCTACGTGATAATGATTTCACTGCTGTGTGTTTGACTTCCCGAGCTCAGCTTTTCATTGCTCCATGGTGGACAGGGTTGTTTCAAAGAAAGAAACAAACAAACAAAGCTCCGTAATAGATTCTAGTATAATCATTGCTACGTTATAACATGAATTATTATAATTATATGGTTTCTTTTATCATAATTGAGAGCTGTAATAACTACACTGACCAGCTTGGAACATGGTTTTGTGGCTTGCAGTTAACTGAAAATATGTTGATTCAGCCATGTATATAGTCACAATTTCGCTTTCAGATTTAAATGTTTTTTGTTTGTTTTGATTCTTGTCGTTGTTGGGTTATCGATATGGGGAAAAGTGTTATCTTTATGAATTGTAATAAAATTATCTACGTTTCGTTACGAAAAAAGAAAGATGAAAAGTTTATTGCATTGGTTACATCTGTGGACTTGAGAAATACGTTGTCTCTTTGCTGGTAATCTGTTGATGATATGCCCCGTTAGTTGGGAACGGTGCTTATTTTTGTTTTCTCGGATAGTAGCACATTCAGTCGTCTTGCTTTTAGATCGTGTTGATGCTGACAAGTACATGCATGCAAACTGAATTCGAGATTTGGTTGCGGGGAAAATTTTATAATTTGTTTTGTACTGAGTCCTCATCGTCAACATATTGGGCACAGTAAGAGATTCGAGACTGCTTATGATGTCACATTCAGTAACACTAATTTTGTCATGGCAACCAAACAAAATGCAAAAAAGGAAAAGCAACACTGGGCTGGAACGGCCCACGTTTTAGATTGGCATCATAAAAAATGTTATCATCATGGGCTACATAACACTTGGGTTAGATGAGCATGTTTGTCATCGGCGATTGATAGGATGACATTTCCGGCAAGAAAAGTTTCGATTAACACAAAAATGTGAAAAAATTATTCAACGATGCTTGTCCTGTGGAATGCTGGGAAGCTCTAGGTCAATATTATGACAGTGACGTCACTCTACCCATGATTCAGGAACTGTGATGGCCGACTGTCTGACAAGGCAGCTAGTCTAATCGGCCCATCATATTGTTATAGAGAGATAGAGCCTTATGATTTCATTGGAGTTTCCTTTTTAATCGAAAATAACTGGAACTGTTTTTTATAAAGGCAGGAATTCAACAGTCAAACAAGGTAAGAATGCTCTCAAGGAACAGATGAGACTGGTAATCTAAAAAGTGAAGCGAGTGCCCTCCTACCGTGAGAATTTAGAATCATCAGAAATAATTGATTTTAATTTTACCTTTCAGAAACCGTGTAAAATGGAATGTTATACTAACTCAATTCATTGCCAGCTGACAAGATAGATATCCTTTATTTGTTGGTACTTGCGTATTGTTTACTTGCATTGGCGCAGGAGGGGAAATGCTAGGTATCGTTGGAATGCGAAGTAACTTGACTCATGCATAGAATAGATCTGTCTTAGCGGTAGCAGTCATAACTAATTGACCGGAACAACTGCAATTTTACAATAAGAATGTCAACAGTTGAGGCACCAGTACTCACCAAAACACAATGTACTGTTAATCGCTATATTAGCTGACAATTTTGATTTATTGATTAACTATTAGTCTATGTTGATCAAGAAAGAATACTTCTTCTCTTTCCCATTATATTAGTTTTAGAACTGTCCAGACAATCATTATAAATCAATAAGATTTGATCTAATCTAGATCAACGGATATATTATCTAGATCTCTAAATCTAGAAGATAGATTCTAAATCTTGAACTCTTCACACTTCACCTGTAACCTGTTGTCTATATCAAGATACGGCACACATTATAAATAATTTATATGGGATGTTCAAGACAAATTATTTCAGTACAGTGCTTTCTCACTAATTTTACTCTGTAACAATAGTCAATAGGGCCTATTTTGAGTGTTGTGTATGATTGATATGTTTCATTTGTTGCGGCTGGTATTCGTTTGAAATGGAGGTTGTGTATTGTTAATTAGCAGTTGTTTATAGTTTATGACGGGAAGGAATGTGAAACCAGTGGGGTAGAAAATTAACAGAGATGGTGGGATATGAGGAAGAGCAGTTGATCATGTTCATAAGAATGTGAAAGGTTGGTGTAAACGTAAGAAGAGAAAAAGTGTACGACAGCCAACACCTTGAGAGCTGACGCTTCAAATCCAATTGATTCTACGAAGATTCATGTTTTTAGGACGAGATCTAAATCTAGATCTAGCCTATAACATCAAGAGGACATTATTTTTCATGAATATGATTGGCTCACCAATCAGAAGACTAGTTCTAAAGTTAAAAGTCTGTCAAGGAAATGTAAAGAAATAATCAATAAAAGCAGAACAAACCAAAATGTCCTCTTTTTTTGTATTCACATTGATATGACATATATATATATCATGTTCCCTTTAAAAGATGTTGTGATTTTTCATGAAAAACCAGTTTGTCATGTACATTGCTTACAACAGCCCTTTATCACTTTATTTCTTTAACATCATCAACAATTTTAACTTCCAGCCTTTGTTTTATCTTATTTGTTATGTCTTGCTTTTAGTCTAAATCATTCTGAATGTATACTAGATGTAGACTTTTTCGATTTACTCATGGCCGTAACGTTGACAGTTTCTATCCAAAATATAAAAAATTAACTCATGTCTCATTGGTGAATTCAAAACAGTATAACATTATTCATGAAATGGTGTTGTGAAGATTATTATTATTGATACAAAAATATAGAATCTATATATATATATGAAAATTAATTTGTAAAATAATTTTAAATCATTGTTTCTTTTCAGCGTGGATTGTTGTATTATGACGAGGGAGTTTCGTTGCATGTGATCTTTGTTTACAGTTTTACAGATATTGACCTGGACAAGGGGTTCTTTATTAAGACTTCACTATGGAAGCAGCAAATGAGTGCAACATTAAAGTTATATGTCGTGTCCGCCCACTTAATGCGGCTGAAGAGAGAGCTGGTAGCAAATTTGTTTTAAAATTTCCATCAGAGGAATCTGTTGGTATTGGGGTGAGTATTATATCACATTTTATATTATAATCCTATTACCTGAGGGGTTTTGACAGGGTAAAGAATAGAGATAACAGGTCCTTCTCATTGTGTGTAAACAAGTATAAATATATGTCAATAGATGTGAATTTCTGTTTTGTTCTTCAAACAAAATTTGATAGATGCTCTTTTAAACATTTTTACAATAAACCAAATATGCAGTGAGTAGCTTCAAACGTATCTGAAGAATTTGTTGTAGAATATAGGAGTTAGACATGGCTATACTCTTAGCCCTCTTTTGTTTATTTATGGATTCAGTTGCATAGGCATCATCAACAATGAAGAAAATGAATGGGATGGAAGCTCAAGCCAGTAAATCTATCGATGCTTTCATTTGCAGATGATTAAGCTCTATTTGGAAAATCAGAAAGGGCCCTTCAATATAAGATCGCATGCTGAATAACAGGCAACAGTCTTGAAGTCATAAAAATGGACAAAATGAACATAGTCTCAAGTCTTGAAAAATCTTGAATTTTGTGATCGTCATCTGTGATCTCTCAACGGGAAAAATCCTACCCAAATTGTACAACTGACACTGCCATATATGTCATTAACCCACATGGAGCTACACATTTCATTACACACTGTGTTCGCGATTCACTTTGCCTAGACGATTCTTAAGCCAGGACTCAGGTGATTTGTGTGAGTGATCTCCATTTAGGGTCGTGATTGGTTGATGTCATATGGTCTTGTTTCTTTTAATTGTATTGAAATTTACCCCGTCCACTATAATAAGTGGTGATCATAGGGTGAATTAAGAGGAAACAGCTTGATGAACGATAAATGAAAGAGGGAGAAGATGAAGTATAATCTACTAGTAGCGCCCCGCCAACTTCCCGCAGTTGGACTTTCATTGGAGTCTCATTGATGAATTTAGATATAAATGATGAAGCCCCACCTTTTAAGTAAAGCCCCGAACTGAGTTTTACAACATTCTTAGAGGCTATTGAGGGCCAAATATTCCAAAATAATATAATATAATCCTAGTCTACATGTGCCTGCATTGATCTACTAGAAGCCCCTACCAGTTGGACTTTAAGGTTGGAGTCCCTAGTTGTAACTGACAATGTACTGATACAGTCTATATCTTTACATATATAATGGCAATTTCGTTCTTTTTAGGATATCGAATTAAGGTTATTGAGGAAGCCCCACCTTTTGAAGTAAAGCCCCAACTGTAGTTTTACAACATTCTAGAAAAGGTATTGATTGAGGTGTTGTGTATTTTATTCGCCTAAATATACGTTCTAACCTAACGTCTCCAAAAGTTAATATAATATCCTAAAGTGACATGTGAGCATTGATCGCATAATGGTTGTATATTTTATTTGTATAACCACCCTTCATACAGTGTGTTTTTTGTGTGGTTTGCACAAAGCATGGAGCAGATGTCGTAACATGCAATCACCTGTCTTTCTTACAGTTTTATTGCTCCCCCCCCCAGTGTTTGCCAAGCCCATTTTTCACAAAGCTTTGGAGCCTGGCCCGCACACTCTACTATTTTTCTCTATCTGGCTTTCCCCCCAGTGTTTGCCCCTGACCTAGCACAAGCACCAGGCATTTAGGCAATTACTACTGTACTAGACTTGAGTGCTGTTCACATACTCTTGATAAGAATTTAAAGGCTTGAACTGTGAATGAAAATGAAGCTTCTCTGATTAGAGTAAGTAAAAAAATGTAAGAGCCTTTTGAGCCCATAGAGCCATATATTCTGGTTTCTATAGGGTGAAGCTGGACAGGTGACAACAATCACCTCCTGAACAGGACACTAGTCTGACGCAGGTTGTTACTCCCAGCTAGTGTTTGTACCCATTTGCAGCCTCTGCTGCCACACTTCTGATTTGAGTTTATCTGACAATCTGACACTAGAATCTTATTAACAAATGCAGCTTTTTCCACTTTCTTTAACTTCTTATTTTGAATGATATATGAGTGTTTTTACCTTTCATCTTGTGGTCTTGAATTTTGTTATATGGAAGTCTTGAAAACGTCTTGAAATTTTTCCGATGATGTGTGTTTTAATCCTGGTAATGAAATAAATAAAAGAGGAATGAAAACAAAACTGATGCTAGTTGCTAGGGAAGCTATAACAAAAAATCTTAAATTGGGCAGAGAGAAATCTGAACAATCACAACTGCAATTACCTAGGAGGAAAGTTGAGAGAAGAAATCAGGCAATGACAATATTTATCCATCTAGGAAAGGCATTTGTAGGTAAACAAGAATTGTTTACAGAAACCAAAAAGGCAGTGTACAACACAGTTTATTGTCTCCTTCTTTCCTCTATGGCAGTGAGACCTGGACCTTAGACAGTAGGGAATACAGAAGAGTGCAGGCAACTGAAATGAATTTTCTCTGAAGAGGAGTAAGAAAAACTAAAAGAGACAAAATCAGAAACATGTCAATAAGAGATCAAACCAAAGTAGACTAAGCTACAAATAAATCAATTGAGATGGTTCAGGCATTTAAACAGAATGAATGAAAAGAAAATCACTAGATCAGTATACAATGCTAAAACCCAAGGTAAGATGCCAAACAATAAACCTTGGAGAAAGTGGGACTAAGACATAAAGGAAGTACTGAAGCAAAGAAATTTAAGCTTCACGGAAGGATGCAGAAAATGTCAGGGCAAGGTAGCCCAGAGAAAAATCATTTCGGGTAAATAAACCCATACACTGGTAGGTAAACTAAAGAAAGAAAGAAAGAGATTACAAAATGAAAATAAGAATAAGTTTGAATGACTTAATTCCGCTCCCTTTAATCATGGAACTACATTGAATATCTTTTTCTTCCTTCAGGGTAAATTATTTCTTTATGACAAAATCTTGAAGCCAAATGTGACTCAGGAATATGTGTACAACGTTACAGCAAAGCCCATTGTCGCTGGTGAGTTTATTTTATTTTACATGTATATATGTAATATGATGAATGTATTGTGTTTGTTTTTATGAATTGAAGGGGAGGGGTATATTACTTGTGTTTGGTTGGTTTGAAAAGAGGGTTAGGGGGGGTAAGGATGTCTGTACACCTAAAAGTATGTTAAAAAGAAAACCATTGTGGTTGAAAGGTTCCAGTTGAACTAACCTTGTTGTGCCAATATTACTTGCAGTAACTTAGTGTTTTGCCTGTTAGATACAGTAGTCTCAACCTACCTAAGAGGTCAGTCCTCGTGAGACAGCAGAAAACAGCCTCTTAGCCGAATGTTCTCCAAGCATTTGGGTAATATTAGGTAATTATTACATAACACAAATCGGTTAGACCTTTTGGGCATAGAGCTCCGACTCCAAACAGGACGGCGGAGCCATGTAAGAAAGAGGAGAAAGAATTAAGTGGGTCATATCTCTTTAAAACGTTATTCCTCATCACTTTTCCTGCTGATCATAAAACTAGGCAACCGTTGCATCAAACAATTTTACCGTATTCAGTTTTAGTCGAGACCAACATCGTTCCTTTATCATTGAAAAGATGCTTCCAGTTAGCTTCTGTTATGGCCATGTCTTTGATCTGGTCAATGTGTTCCAATCACAATGCCCGATCTGAAAGTGTTGTGTGTCATTGGGTATTGTAGGTGTCAATCGCCTTATTTATCTGGTGGGTGTCGACATCAAAGAGCCTAACACTGGCTAAACAGGATCTAGCAGAGATTCTAGGCCTACAGGACGATTTGATGTTCTAAATAGAGAGAAATGTGGCAATGCAGATCTGAATTTGAATCTTTGTTTTATTGCATTGCATTTAGCAGACCATTTGGCTTTCTGATGAAATTTTAAAAAGTGGCCTCTCAGTTGGACTGAAGTTATTTAAGGCAGTCTCCTAGACATGATGATCAAAGGGAAAACATCTGTTACATGGAAAAAGGGGCGTCTTGGGTGGACATCACTGTATAAATTTGCTATTTTCTGTACATACATTATGCATCCTAGATTCTCATGTTGTGGATGTAAAAGCTAACGCTTCTATTTTAGTCTCCAGTTTTGTAGTTTTCTTTTTCATAATTTGATATTGATGTGGATTCTATCTGGAACTAGAATTGAAAGGAAGAAACAATATTAAAAGAAAAATTGACAGCAGCGTCATGCTTTTCTTTCTTCCTCTTTTATTTTTGTCTTGTCAGTAGGAAGCTTTAATTGCACTGAAAGCTTAGCATTTCAATGGAAAAGATAGACTCAGAACCCTTCATGCTCAACCCTGTATTTTTCTATAGTTGATTGCAATGTGAGAGGACGTTATTGCGATTTGTTTTGGGAGTTTTTTTTATCATTGTGAGTTTGATATTTGTTTTGGGTTTGTTGTTTCTTTTTGCCTTGTTACCCCTTTTCCAGTATTTGTAGTTCATGTTGTGTTTCTCTTTTGTTTTATTTTTTATTGTTTATTTTCTTTTCTTTCAAATCCAACCAATTTTATTTTGCATTAGTTCACCCATGTCTCCATTAACACATGCTTGTTTTGATTAGGAATGTTATGTCATCTACTTTAAAACAACTAGGAGCTGAACCTTTGATGTTTTTGTACACTATGTCAAAGTGATGATGTTTTGTTGACGGTTTGTTGTTGTTTTTGCTCTGCTTATTTAATTCGTTCTTTAGAACTTTATTTTCTGTTTATTTTATTTTTTTGCTGAAAAAAATATTTTAGTTATGTGAAGACAGGAGTTGAAAATGAGCTGAAATGGCTGATGGATTTTATCATGGCATCCATTTCAGGACAAGGATGCCATTTTTGTCTGGGTTGATTTTGAGTGTGTCACTATCAATTCAAGCAAGGGCTAATGTATTTAACAGAGCAGCAAAGTGGAGGTTGTGCTAGCTTATTCTTGTCCACTATAATCTGTGACTCAAAGATGTACAGTGGGCATTGGAAGTTTGTTTTGATGTTTTCATGAAATTTGCAATCGGTTTTACCGTCCTCCATTGGACTCGGCTACAAGATATAACTTATCTAGTGTATGGGGATGGTTATAACTGGAGACAATTCTGGGTAAAAGTTTGCATATCCCTTATATGTTTATACTTGGCCATTGGAAAATGCTTGGTATATATTATAACTTCTTTTTCTCTCTCTCTCTCTCTCTCTCTCTCTCTCTCTCTCTCTCTCTCTCTGTCTTGCTCTCGCCCCCTTCCTCTTTTTTTTCTTTTCTTGCACTGTTATTCTTTTAGTTTGGTTCAAGGAAGTTCCTTTGCCCTTCCAACGTCTACCAGTTATGAATTGGTCAAATTCTTCGTCACAGTAACTCATTCTTGTACAAGTTGATCTCTCGAATAATGTTGCTAAGGATGAATGTAGGGAGGTTTTTGTTTGAGTGATTTACTATTATTATTCATCAATTGGACGGTCGACGGGGGCTCTTGGTAGGTCCTACTTCTTTCCTTTCATTCTTTCACTTGTCACGGATGTAACTGGTGGGTCCTGTTTTTCCTTTATTATTCATAAGAAGTTTTTAATCTGTCTGCTTCCTCTTAATTTAATTTACCTGAGATCGCCACAAATGATGGGTAGGATACATTCCATTGAAACAAATCAACGAAATTTTTTCCTCTTGCTTTCTGTGTGTGTCTTTGTGTTTTTTCTTGATACAAGTCACCAGAAACTCTAGCCATGTGGCATGTCTCGTTTGAAGCACGAACGTTGGCATTTTTACACTCACTCAAGGATGAGTGGTTAGCGGGTGTTACTGGTAGGTCCTACTTATTTTTTCACTCTTGCATGTGTCTTTCTTCTTGCTGTTTTCTCTTAATACACCCCGATATTACTGCATAATATGGTGGTTAATGTAAATTTCAGTTAAAAAACACACGCTCTAGGTTTGGTCGAAATTTTTTTTTTTTTGCTGTTAAGAAAAAAAAAGGGGTGATGGGGATGGGGAGCCGCAGTCTGATTGTTTTGTCTTTTGATAACGGCTGTGCGATTGGCATGGTTTGGTATCTTCTATTTTTGGGGTTGTTTTTAAACAAAAGGATTTTCCACCATGCAATAGATTTATAAGGGGGAGGGTGGGGTGGAAATGGCTGTTAGCTTGCATGTCTAGCGTTCTTGTTCGTTGTTGTCAGAGACAAAGATTTGACGCCAATTCAGTGAGCTGTGTGCGCTTTATTGCCTCTTTTCCCAGTGGTGTTCTCTGCAACACGGCCACCTGAGCAAAGTGTTGACTGCTGTATTAATTCAATTCTGTATTAATTCAATTCCTGTGTGAGGAAGGGGTGGATTTTTGCACTGTTTTTCGATAAAACATGACGTCACGACAGAGTTGATATATATATGTTATCTTCTCCTCGTCCACCGCTAGACCTATCACAGTGTTTGGGTCGGACTTCTACGCCCCGTTAAACACGCCAACGGACGTGTAGCCAGCACGACGACATGCTTACACATGGGGTAGTCTTGACCTTCCTCCATCTGCGATAGGATCTCAAGAGTGCTAGGCCCAGCCTTCATGAGACTCGTCGGTTTTACCTGGGAAATAGAAAACACAACGCAAACTAGAAACGGAAAATAGTATCATGAACATGTACATGTAATTCGAAATTTACATACCGGGACTTCCTTCCTGTCTTTGGTTTAACCATCATTAAGATCTTTGCATGGGATGGATGAGTTAACGTGAAAATAATAATCTCAGAGTAGATGTAGGCACCGTACTTTCTATATCACCTATATCCACCAGTGTGATCTGATTCGTAAGTATTATATAGAGAGGCGAGTGCACGTTCTAAAGAAAAGGGGGAAATATTTTGACTTCAGCAGTGGAATGAGAACAGAAAACAGACGTTGATGTTTACTTTTTTTTTTTTTTAGTTGTTTCATTTCATTTTCGTTCGAATCTCTTTTTTCTCTTCGTAATTTCCCCAATTCATCGTCTCAAGTGTTGCACACGGTCCGGTTTTAAACGGCATTGAAAGGACCGATCCTGCCATTCTATTAGCCAAACTTCATGGGTATTCGATTTACTCTAAACGTGAATAATTTAAATATTTATTTTAGACATGGTTCTATAGAGAAATGGGCTGTGCAATACTTCTGCCTCTCTGGCTGCAGCGATCCATATTTCGTGCTTATTGTTGGTACTGTCTGTATTTTATCTGTGTTTACATTATAATAGTATGCTCCGGAAATGGCTTTTGGGTGAAACCGGTTTCTTCTTTTCATACTTCACTCCACGTGTGCTTCCATTTGGAATACTTCACTTCTTTTCCTATTTCTTTTTTCTTTTTTTAGTCGGCCTTTGTGTATTCACTTACGTTTTATGCTACCATAGCATTGCCTTTGTAAACGTGTGTGTGTGTGTGGTTGTGAAGCATTTCAAGTCGAAGACAGGGTACACTATGCTGAACATTTCTCTTAGATTTGTGGGCGACTGACGGGCTACTTTTAATTCACTTGAGATTACAGCATATAGTGGACTAGATGCATTTCGATTAAACAAGCTCTGAGTCGTAGCGACAGAGAGAAGAACACGAAGAGTTCAAGTGGCGATAATAAGATGGTATCAAATGAGAATTTATCGGGTTTGCCTTTCGGTTAAGAGGTTAAGAGAGCTGTTGAAAAAGAACAAATTGAATCACTTTTTTTAAGTTGAAAGAGGGGGAACGATAGGGTGGGGTGGGGGGGATCATATTAAATATGAGATCTCAAATGAGCCACTCTGAATTGAACCGAGGATTCTACAAAACCAGAGGAGTAGACGATAGCTCCTGGCCATTTGCCTATAATAATAAAGTGATCGGCATTCCTTTCACAAATCGTCTTTAAGCGTAAAAGGTCAATGTCCTCTGCCAGGGGTATATGTGAACCACTTTGACACTCTGGTGCGCTCTTGTCGTCTGCGGACTGGAATTTGTATGAATCATTGCCTCGATGATCGTTGACAGTTTGTGTGTCGTCTTTCACATCTTTACACTGCGCTTCTTTCCTTTTCTATTTTATTGAGTGAGCTGCGCACTCTCCTATTCTCTCTTTCACACAAATTAAACGACAAAATGAATAGCTGTTGGTAAAGTGGCTACGTTACTGACGCTGGCTTTTCAGGTTTGACTTCCGGCGAGACAATCAATATTTCCCTACAAATATGTTTAGGTACAAGTCCCCACCTCCATATCCCCCCACGACCGTCTAATTTAACTTGTCGAGAGAGCGTTAAATCTAACACCAAGTTCTCTTAATGATGGACAGAAAACCTGTAAGTCCAGTTTATACTTGTTTCGCAAAAGTGAAGTCGCCTGATGTGAATGTGCGAAAGCCGCAACAGTCAAAGTTCTAGCCGAAAATCATTGCGACTGGTGAACGTAGGTGACTACTGTTTAATTTATAAAAGTCATCACGCCACGCGAGTCCAAAATCAACGGCAAGAGTTGAGCATTGCCTGCTTGTTTAGTAGTGTGTAACGGAAGAATAGCGGTGCAACGATCAAGGAGATTTCTTTGTCATTCATTTTTTTTTTTTTTGCATGCGTTTTTGAACGGTATCCAGAAAGGAATGCAGGAGAGGCCTTCCGTAGTAGATCGGCATGTCATTGTAGGAACATTTTTGGCACTTATAATGTTACAATGCACAGGGGAAGGAGATACTATGTCAGGCAGGGGTACCCACCTCTCTCTCTCTCTCTCTCTCTCTCTCTCTCTCTCTCTCTCTCTCTCTCTCTCTCTCTCTCTCTCTCTCTCTCTCTCTCTCTCTCTCTCTCTCTCTCTCTCTCTCTCTCTCTCTCTCATCCTCATCCCTGGGGAGGGGGCAAAGAAAATGGGAAGATGAAGAAGAAAAGAAACGAAAAATATTGGGGAAACAATTATATTTAAATACAGATATATGTACAACCAATTGGACGCCGAACACTGGTTACGTCTGAGGGCACACTAATAACTTACAGGAATAAGGCGGTCGAATCGAACAGTGTGGAACTAAATTTACAATTCAGTTTTATATCTCTATTAAAGCGGTGGCATTGAAAATAAAGACGAGAGATCATAAATCATTCGTCTCTATCGTGCAAATCGTCCCGGACGTCATTCATATTTGGGTAGATCATGACATGCTGTGCATCCTCCCTAGTCTCAGACTATTGATTTTAACGCCATGCCGAAATGCCGACTGGTGACGTCATTGGGTCAGTGTGACTTGACGGATTTCCCACACTCGATGCGCTGAGTGAATTTTTGTTGTGTGCGGGCAGGGAGACGCAATTTTCAGCAGGTAAAATACTTGATCATCTAGTTTGGGCTTGCGCCAGGGCTGTGCACGTGCTTGCTGATGTGCCTTGTCCTTTGGCGGGACCATCGTATCAATAATAATAATAACATGTCCAGTTGGCTAGCGGACAGTGGTGTAAAGAACTCTCCTTGCTCTATATTGTCTGTATTATTGATCTGGTGTGTGCTAGCTGGTGATCCTGCTGGATTAACACCTTACTATCTCTTCATTTGATCTGCTTCTCTCTCTCTCTCTCTCTCTCTCCCTCTCTCTCTCTCTCTCTCTCTCTCTCTCTCTCTCTCTCTCTCTCTCTCTCTGAGTATACCATGTGACAATCACGTGTATATATGTCCAGCCTTTACCGTGTGTGAACATCGCGGCTCCTCGTGTATCATGTACCAGTACCACAGCTGTTACAGATCTATGTTGGGGAAAATTCAAAATTCATTCATTGTTAGTCATCGCTCAACCTGGAGGTCAAACACGAGCCATTGGTGACAAACGCTGGTAATGGATCCCGCGACTGCCATGAGCCGTTACCAAATAGAACTAAAAGCACGTGTGAAAATCTCATTGATTTTGTTTTATTGTGTGTGTAAACATTTGTATGCGTTTTATCTAGGTCTTGAATTGATCAAATACAAGCTAGTTTTTCATAATGCGCGGTTGGCCGGCGCTTTTGGTATGGTCTACTTCTTTGCTTTCACTCTTTCAAGTGTCTTATCATCTTGCTGTTTCGTGAGCGATTGGCTACTTCTTTCCATTCCTTATTTCACTTATCTTTCATCTTGCTGACTGTTTCCTCTAAATTCACCATTAGATCACTGCAATGATGGACGGGGTAAATGTCAACGGATCCTTCAAAATTGCAATCGTTGCTGATAGGCTGACATGTTTTCTAGATCTACTTATTCCCTTTCCTTTTTACACTTATCTTTACCTTACTGTTTCACTCTAAAAATGAACCCTGAGATCACTGTATATAGTGGACTGGTAAATTTCAATGAAGACTTCTCGCTGTGCCCCCTCAATTCACAATTAGATTACCACATTATGATGGATAGGGTAAATCCCAATGCAACAAACAGAAAGAGTTGTCCATCAATATAATTGTATGTCCTTGAATTCGTGTGCTCAAAGTTTCATCCTTGTTTTCTTTCTGTCGATCTGTATGTTTGGGACTTAAGCTTTTTCTTTTTCTTTTTTGTCTATGTCTCTTTTGTTTCTACTTTTGAGAAGAAATGTTGAATGGTTGTTTTGTCTGATGGATAATAATCCGTTGGTGATTAGCTGGTGCTACTGGTCGGTCCTATTTCTTTCATTTCCCTCTTTACTAGTCTTTCATCTTGCTTTTACTCTGTATTCATCCTGAGATCACTGCATTTATGATGGATTGGGGTAACTTTCAATGAGACAAACAGACAAGCATTGGCGATTGGCAGGTGCTATTGATAGATCCCTCTTCTTTCCTTTCCATTCTTTCATTTCTCTTTCATCTTGCTTTTTCCTCTTAATTCACCATGACATCACCAGCATTTGGTGGAGACTAAATTTCTTCAATGAAACAAATTCCTCTTAATTCACCCTACGCTTCCAACATGTGTTGGATGGAATACATTCCTACTAAAGGAAATGGCATTGTGTGGTGTAGTAGTCCACTGCAGTTGGTTTGAGTCTCCTGTCGGCTTTTTACTCCTTATGTTGTGTATCCTTCTTTTTCTGGTGATGGATGGGCTGCCATCTTGTCAGTTCTCTACCTGACACAAGTTTACGACTTTATTTGTGTATTATAGTTTATTATTTTTTTCATTTGTCTTGCTGATTTTCATTCATATAATCTTGACAGAGATAGGGATGTCCTGAGGAACCGTTTTCTAGAAAGGAAATGTCACTACAGCAAGAAATTCATATTTTTCTTTTTCCTCAAAAGTATGTGTATTCTTAATGTAGGGATGGGCGGTTGGTGGGTGCTATTGGTAGGTTCTACTTCATTCCTCTCAGGGTTTTTTTTACATGCCTTTCCTTTTGCTGTTTTCTCTTAATTCACTTTGAGATTACTGTGAAGAAAAAGGACAATTTTGTTTTGTTCTTTGGTCCCATTTCTTACTGATTCCACCATGATTGATTTCACCTCTTTGTCACTGCTATAGAATGTTAACCTGGGATAGCATTGTCCATAAACCTGATTTGAATGGTTAATGAATACTGTAAAATTGTCATTGTCTCTGTAATATTCACACATATACAAATGGTGGTCATGAGAGATGGTGCCAGCCTTGTGAGCTAGAGACTATTGGTTTGAGTCACTGCTTGAGGCATGTAAGGGTTTTTCAACTATGTTTCTTTTTTTATGGGTTTGAATTTTGTTTGAGGATTAACTTCTGTTTCTAGTGAGGCAAAATTTTGTAATTTATTACAAAAACAGAAAGACTGGAAGAGTCCCTTTACATGGAAGTCACAAGGGTTGTTGTGCAAAGTTGTTTGTGAATGAATGGACAGATTCGACCTCAGACGTGCTATATCTTCTTTTCAAGCATGCTGTTGCATTCTTTCTTGCCTCTTCTTTTCTTTCCTTTGTCGCAAAGTGAGATTTTTGTATTGGTATGCTTTTCAATACCCAAACTTCGATCCTGTGTTTTGTATTTAATTTCAGAAATCGAGAATTTTCCTGACACTGGAATTTAACGTATTTACTTATCGTTACAGATGTCCTCAGTGGATACAATGGAACAATTTTTGCCTATGGTCAAACATCCAGTGGAAAGACACATACCATGGAGGTAAGGTTTCCATTGGTGTTACTAAAAGAAAGTTTTCTATGCGAGGCGGGGGAGGGGGGTGTTTTGAAGTCAGTTGGCACATCAATATTAAAAAAAGGTATTACTTTAATCATATATGTGAACATACAAAAAGGGCCTTTCCCTTCGGTTCTATGTTTGCCGTGGAACCATGTATGGAGTTAATGGACTTATCATTCAGTTACTTGTTTTTCTTTTGATGATACAGCACTCAAACAGCTGCTAAGTATTCTTATAACCAAGTTCTATATCGGATGAAGTTAATCAAGAGAGAAATTTTGTGGAGTGAAAATAGTGTCCTTTTTCATTTTTTTTTATTTTTTTTAATTATCTTTCTTATAGGAGGTAGCACTGTTCTCTGTTTAAAATTTCAAAAGGCAATTTAGTTTAAAAAATTCAATCATGTATAATTTCATTTCCATCACGTTTTCTATTGTGGATTCATCAATGAATAAATGAGTTATAAGAGAATCTAATTTATTTTGAAAGAGGAAATGCTAAAATTATAAAATTTCTCTTTTCTGTCTTATATTTCATTTTGAATTGTCTGTGCAAGTTACAGCTACAATCAGCTTGATAATAGATTAATAAGACATCAAGTCAACAAGGAAGGTCTGTAACAATTGCTCCAAATATTTGTTTCTTCACAGGGTGTCATGGGAAGTGAATGCCTTCAGGGTATCATCCCCAGGATTGTACAGGACATTTTCAACTATATCTATGGGATGGATGAGAATCTCGAATTCCATATCAAGGTAAATACATGCTCATTTTCTGACTGGTTGGCGGGGGCTGCCAATAGATCCTGCTTCTTTCCTTGTCTTCTTTCATGCCTGTCCCTCGTCTTGGTAGTTTTGTTTTTTTTCTCTATTTGCCCTGAGATGAAAAATCAAGTAGATATATTATTAATGTTTCAACAGATCCATTAAAGTTTGACGGACTGGATAAATTTTCCTTTTTTTTTTTATATCATTAGCACAAACACATGGGATTTTTTTATTGTTTTGAAGTTACAAACAGGGTTGACCTATTTTGACAGCAAGCATATAAACACTTTTTCAGACATCTTAAAAGTGAAAGGCTTGATAATAATATTAACAATAAAGTTTATTTATATAGCGCCTTATACCGACCTCTCAAGGCGCTTTACAATCACACATACAAGCATACCACACTCACCCAAAACAATATTAAAAATGTCATAGGTATTACTGATCTTAAAAAGCTTTAAAACAATTGGCTATACAAATTAGTAAAATACTTTTGTATGAGGGAATTAATCATATATGTAATGATAATATCATTTAAAAGATCATGACATTTTAAAACAAATATTTCATGAAAAGATGGGTCTTAAAATATTTTTTTTAAAGTAGCAATGCTGGTTGTGAATCTCACAGATAGTGGAAGAGAGTTCCAAACTAAAGGTCCTATTTTTCCCGAAACGTTTATCTCCAAAATGTTTGAGTTTGGCTTTTGGTAGTACTAAAAACTTACAATCTTGAGATCTTAAAGTTCTTGTTGGTGCATATAAGTTAATCATTTCTTGAATATACAAAGAGGCGGAGGACTCCAAAGATGTGATTTTCTATTTATTTTCTTTTCTTTTTTTATTGATACTACCCGTTGCTAGAAACGCTGGAAGAAAAAAAAAAAAAAGATTTAATTATGCTACCAAACATTGGCTATTTATTTTAAATCTGTATGAGTTTCAAATTTCATATAATTATCAGTAAAAGAGATTGAAAGGATGTGTTATTGGATTGACAGAAAGGATATATTATTACTATTATTATTTGTCAAGCAGCCTTTTTAGCTGCACACTTTCCTTAACATTGAAAAGTATCAGTGAAATAGTTTGCCAGATAGAAAAGGATGTGAAACAGCCATGTTTGTATCAGTAGCAGGGGGGGGGGTGGTACAGGCTGATATTGCCACACTTGTTGGTTTTATTCCTTGAAATCTCTATGACTTTTTCAAGAACCATGCTCCTGAGCAGAGACTACAACTATTTTTAAATAGTTTCCATTTATATTTTGTCATATATACTGCTGTGGCCCCCAATATTTTTTTAGGCTTTGAAATGATCTGTGAATTGTTTATTAATTTTTTTATGATAATGTGTACAATTCTGACAAGTTTACATCATTGTTTACTGACTAATGTTTTTTCGTTATTTATTTCTAGGTGTCATATTTTGAAATCTACATGGACAAGATCAGAGATCTGCTAGATGGTAAATTTTAAAAATTAATTTTAAAATAGATTTTCAGTGTTAAACCTGATCTAGAGAAACTCTTATTACCTGTCGTCAGTAGTAAGGGCTCATTACGTACTGAAAACACTTCAGAGTTTTTCGGTCTTGGATAAGAGAGTCGTTGGAATACCCCCGCATGTCCCCATGCTCCGTTCCGCTCCGCTCAGCCCGCGAAGATATCTCAAAACTCTATACTAATAATAAAATATACACTTAATAATATTATATCTAGAGAAATAAAATTAAGAGGGTGTGTTAAGTATCCCTTCACCCTCTACTGCTATACTTATAGTAATATTCTTAGGTGGCGATCTCGCCTCAGCTCATTAATTATATTGTGTGATCTGAAGGATAGAGGTATATAAGAAGAAGCCTTTAAATAACCTACTTTATAGAGTTTTACTGTTGCTTCAGTTATTCTATCAAATACAAATCCACTACCTCTTTCTTGAAAACTATCAACCCATGAATTAAAACTAGTTGTTAGTCTATTGAAATAACTATCTATATTATTCTTAGACGTTATTGTTTCTACCGGATGATTATAATAGGCGTCAACTATTTGTGTTGCTAATGGAGTTCTATAATCACACTTAAGAATTACCTTAATCTTTATTGGAGTATTAGTATAAGTATTTTTGTCTTTAAGTTTATTGATATATTTTATTTGATCATCTTCATCAATATCATCAATGATACACTCTCGATATCACTAAAGTTTTTTTTTTTTATAAGCCTCATTTTTAAAGAAAATATTTTAGATAGACAAATATTCTTATACTTTTATTTTATAGTAATAATAATCAGATTGATAAGTTGGATTTCTATTTATAAACTCTTGATAACATTGTTTATATTTTTCTTTTTTTGATAATGTTTTTGTTAAGCTTCTTTTCTACAAACTTTACATGCAGAACTTATGCTGCAAGTTTTTGTACAGTCTTTATCATATTTCTCTAATGGTTTAAATTTATAACATTTAGTACATCTTTTTCCTTCCATTTATTTGGAATATTATTTTATATATATTTTTTACAAAGTAATATTTGCCTGAGGCAGTTCAAAAATATTGTCATCGAAGCATTTTCGTAGATCTGAGGCTGAGTGAGATCTTCACCTAAGAATAATACTATAATTATAGCAGTAGAGGGTGAAGGGATATTTAACACACTCCCTCTTAATTTTATTTCTCTAGATACAATATTATTAAGTGTGCATTTTATTATTAGTATAGAGTTTTGAGATATCTGGAGCGGGAGTAGACTATGGGGGCATATGGATATTCCAAAGACTCTTATCAAAAACTGAAAACTCTGAAGTGTTTTCAGTATGTAATGAGCCCCTACTACTGTCGTCTGAATTGAATTTATTTTAATGAGTTGTTTGCCAAGCTAAACTGGGTTGAGTTGTTTTGTTTCTTTAGGGCCTTACGGACTGAATAGATAAAAAAATTAATTTTCTCTCAAATGATTTGATTGAGTGAGTAAGAAAAAGATGGGGGAAAATGATTTACTCTTCACATCTGTCAACAACAAAGATTTTTTTTTAAAAAGAACCATAACTCTTGATTTTGAGAAATTGTTCTAGAATATCATTTTATATAAAGACAAAAAAGTAACTTGGTTTTATAATTATTGTTCTTTTCCCTTTCACAGTAACCAAGACTAATTTGTCTGTCCATGAAGACAAAAACAGAGTTCCATATGTAAAGGTGAGTGTCAGAGAAGTCTTTGGGTATTAGTTGGGTTTGTTTTGTTTTTCTCTCTATCAATGTTGTTAGACAATTCTTATCCTAACCCAAAATCGCTATCAATGCTGGTTTTTTCTTTTATTACAATGGAACTGTTATTGTCTTTTTGCTCTTTCAACCCAAATCCTACTAAGTACAGTTGAAGGGATTCATTTTCAACAGTTCATGAATCTCTGAATAAATGAATGCCCACAAGTGCATGTTGGCTTGAATAAATTGCATCAAAATGATTGACACTGATGTGTATATTATATATACATGTCTTTCATAGGGTTGTACAGAGAGGTTTGTGTCAAGTCCTGAGGAGGTGATGGAGGTTATCGATGAAGGCAAATCCAACCGCCACGTAGCTGTTACAAGTAAGTGTCTGCACTTCACCTACACTCTCTCTGCTGTCTATCTGTCGGGGGGGTTGTTTATTTACTGTGGGATTTTCTTTTATGTTTTGAAACTGCCTGAGGAAAAGAACATGCTGTGAATGTTTTGATGTTTCTATGTATATGTGACGAGTCTTGTGCTGAGGAGTAGAATAGATACCTGATCAAATTTACACACAAGATGGATGTGGTTGTAATGAGATTTTGCTTCTTCTATGCAGACATGAATGAGCACAGCTCTAGAAGCCACAGTGTGTTCCTCATCCATGTCAAACAAGAGAATGTGGAGAATGAGAAGAAACTCCATGGCAAGCTCTATTTGGTAGATTTGGCTGGCAGTGAAAAGGTGAGTCATCCCTTTGTTTGCAAAGTGTGAATGCGTCTAATGGTTTCATTAAGAGTAAAGAAGAAGCTCTAAAAGGTAAATTTGACTAACAAATTTGGTTTAATTCAAAATCATGCATACTGATCCAATGTAATTAATGGGGCTAACCGGATTGCCAAAAGTGAACTAAGCAGTAGGACCCGCAAGTAAACCCAAATCAGCTGAGGTCTTTAAACGGCTTTGTCGCCGTTTCAAGGGGCTGTCTCGAGCTCGAACGACCCATGTCACGTTATAAGAAGAAAGAAAAGAAGACGATAATGCCCAAGGATTGAATCAGTGAGTTACTGTGAGGAAGAAGAAAACGTGTGTTGAATAAATGCAAGGTCAGTTGTGAAAATCAAGTTTCAGACAAGAATTTTCTATTGTTTCTGGCTTGCTTTCATCCATTGAACCTTTGTGCATCATATAGACATAATATTTATTGATGGGAAAATTGTGGAATCACCTGAAAATTCATATTTTTCAATGGTCAGGGATGTTAGAAGTAGCAAAATGTTTGAAGATTTATGACATATATGCACAAAACACACACACACACACACACACACACTTTTCTTTTTTTAATTGGCTTTTTCATCAGAAAAGTGGTAATATGATTTTTCAGCAAAGACATTATCAAGTGTTACATATATGCCTGTTCATGGTTATCATAATTGTGTTGGAAATTGTTCATTCAGGTCATTGTTGACTAAAACATCCTTTGCATTGAAGATTTTTATTTTATTCCCACCCAGGTCAGCAAAACTGGAGCTGAAGGAGCTGTCTTAGATGAAGCAAAGAACATCAACAAATCTCTATCTGCCCTCGCAATGTGATCTCTGCTCTAGCAGATGGAAATGTACGCTTACAAAGTTTCATTAATGACATTTAAGTTATGTTTATTTGACCCCTTTTGGTTGTTTATAGTTTATGCAAACAATACTAGTAACTTGTCCTATTCGGTTTAGATAATGATTTGTTCATGTTTTAGTTTCTTAACTCAATTGTTGGTGTACATTGAATATCATTGCTAAGAGAATAATATTTAAGTTAATGTATATCCTATCTGCCTCGCATATAAGCCATTAAGTTAGGATTGTCACACACTTTGAAGTTGTCATCGTCATCATCTCTTTTATGTGCTAGCTTATTGAACCATTTGGGTGTAAATTTATAACACTATTTTGGAGTTGGAAAGAAAACAAATTCTTTCTTCTTTTACTCCCAGAAATCCCATGTACCATATCGTGACAGTAAACTGACAAGAATTCTGCAGGAAAGTTTGGGTGGTAACGCTAGGACAACAATGGTGATTTGCTGTTCCCCTGCCTCCTACAACGACAGTGTGAAACCAAGTCGACTCTTATGTTTGGACAGAGGTAAGGATCTCTGTTTTTCTCATTTAAAAATGTACATATATTTTTTCACATATGTAACAAATCATCTTTTTCTCTGTCTCTCATTTCTTGTCCATTTTTAAATTGAACTCATTTTGTGTTTTATAGCCAAGGGAGTTGCTTGCATTAAATGGGTGGTTGGCGGGTGTTTCTTTGGCAGGTCTTTTTTCTTTCCTTTTTTACTCTTTCGCTTTAAATCTTTCATTCGTTGTTTCCTCTTAGTTCAACCTGAGATCACCGCATATGGCGTGCGGGTAAATTTCAACAAGCAAACAATGAAACAAAGCTTACATTAAAAATTCCCTCTAGAAATTTACTTTGAACAGCTGTAAGGAAATCTTTCTTTATGCATCCGCCCGTCTAATAAGTATCATCATAGGTCAAGGAAGAGAACAAAGTGTTCAAAACACATTTATGCCTTCTTTAGCAGCAAGCTGTTTCTTTTGATTGAGAAACTGCAATGGCAGCAGTGGATGGTGCTGCTTTGTAGGTTATACTTCTTTCCTTTCACTCCTATATACGTCTTTCACCTTTCTGTTTCCTCTTGATTCACCCTGAGATCACTGCATATGATCGTCAGGATAAACTGCGATGAACCAAACAAAAGAAATGGCAGGCACCGTGCTGCTTTCTCTTCTTTCTTTATTTTCCTCTCTTCGATAATCCCATGTTTTTGTTATGTATTTGATATACTCTTGCATTGTCGTCTTCAGGGCAAAGACAATCAAGAATGTTGTGACAGTGAATGAAGAATTGACAGCTGAAGAATGGAAACGCGCTACGAGAGAGAGAAGGAAAGAATGGCAAGATGAAGCTGATCATTCTCAAGCTGGAGGCCGAGTTACAGACGTGGCGCAGTGGGTGTGCATTCATTTCATTTTCTCTCCATCTTTTCAGTGGTTATTTTCAATGAATTATTGGGCTGTCACAATTTGCGGTTAAAACAAATTTAGAATAACTTTATTTCTATTTTCAAGGTTGTATGCCTAGTTAATTCAATTTTAAAATGTTCTGAACTTGAAGAAAAGTTACTCGTATACTAAAAAATCATTCATTGTTGTTCTATATTTTCACAAGAAGTTGCACACGATAGTTTCTTAATGATTCATATGACAATAGTTTTATGAGAATTTACATAACGATAGTTGCATGATGATTGATATAACGATAATTTTGTGATGATTCGTTTACGTATGAAGGAACAGTTTGAAAAGAAGGATGTGACAAATTCTTGAACAATATCAAATTTTAGTAAATCGTTGTTTTTGTTATAATGAGAAAGATGTATGGAGGAAAAGAAATTTGGGATTCTGTCATTTCCCATAAGTTCGGAAAATTGAGTTCTTTTCATGCAATATTCAAGACAAGCATCTTACAGAAAAATGATCTTTTCAGCTGACATTTTTTGTGTTGAAGATTAACTTTTTCACGTTATTCACGACACAGGTAAAACTGTTCCCACTGAAGAACAGGTGGATGTGAAGACAGCCGCCATGGAAAGTGAACCGAACCAGAACCAGGCGGGCCATTGACCAGGCTGCCATGCAGTCCAGCTTTGTGGGTCTTGTGAGTGGCGGCGTCAGCGCTATTCCCGAAGCAGAGAAAGCTCAGATGGAGGCGGAGAAGATGAAGCTTTACCAACAGCTGGATGACAAAGTATGTTGTTTTGCCTATTGTTTTTTAGTCTTGTAACCTCAACATGGAAACAAAAAATGGTTCTCTGTGAATGAGTCTTGAGCTCGTAACATTATAATTGTTTATTTTAGTTTTGTTTATTATGGTAATCAACAAATCTAAGAGTATTAAATATAAACAAATTTTTAACACATTGACTGTATTTTTTATAATATTTACAAACTTTTATGGAATTAAACATTTTTTTAAGTATTTCATGTTCTACCTAGACAGTTGTGAGTAATATTATTCAGTTATGAACCCTGAGATCACCACCATGGTGGAGAGGGTTACTTCAAAAAAAGAAACTAAAAAATGATGTAGTTTGTCGGTATTTGGGGTTTAGTGTTGGGGGTGTTTTATGTATTTTTGATTGTTTTGGTGTTTTTTGTTTCCAGTGGGGTTGAGAGAGGTAGGGCATGTGTTTGTTTACATTATGTTTGGAGGGGAGGAATTAGTTTTTATTATGTTGGGTTTTGTGTTGTTCAGATCTTGTTAAGAGCTATCAAAATTTTGTTCATGCATTTTCTCATCGAGCAATTCTCGTAAAGATTTTGTCATTTTAACCCATGCTCATTCAATTTGTGTTGTCTTCGCAGGATGATGAAATCAACAACCAAGGCCAATTGATTGAGAAGCTGAAAGAACAAATCATGGAACAAGAAGAGCTGATTACCGGCGCAAGGCGCGACTACGACAACTCACAAGCTGAGCTGAGTGGCATTCAGTCGGAGAATGAATCTGCCAAGGAGGAAGTCAAGGAAGTGCTGCAAGCCTTGGAGGAGCTGGCCATGAACTACGCACCAAAAGTCTCAGGAAGTTGAAAACAAGACACGGGAGATGGAAAGTCTGAACGAAGAAATCAGTCAAAAGGGTGTACGTAGAGAAGAAATTGTTCTGCGTGTAAAGTGAAAACGTTTATACTGAGATTGCCTGAGTTGGTGGGGTGCTTCTGACAAATGAAATTTACTTCTTTGAGCCATGGTTGATTTTGATAATTTGATATCTAAGGAAAAGGCGTCTTATTTCATAATATAAAGTTCTCACACACATACTGCCTGAGTAACAGATTGACATGATAATAGTTTTTTTTGGCTTAGGACAGATCCAGATAACAACAAAAGTGCTAGTTTATGTTTGAGAACCGTTTGAAAGTAGAATTAAGATAAAAGAATAGTTCATATTTGAGAATTGTTTGAAAGTAAGATTAGGAGAGAAGAGATATAGCCACATGACAATTGAGTTCCATGAGGACTTTAATATAATGAAATGGTAAATCCTTTCAGCGTGAGTAAAACAGACTGCATAAACAATTATGCCTTACTTTATTTTATCCTATTAATTTGATTTCAATCAATTATTTTATCCTATTCAGGTTAAGCTGAACAGCATACAGTCAGAACTTGATTCTCTCAAGGACTCATCCACACACCAGAAGAAACGAGTGGTCGAAATGATGAGCAGCCTGTTGAAAGACTTGGAGATATCGGATCCCTTGTCGGCGGCAGTGCGGCCGAGAACAAGGTAAATTGTTTTGTAAGATCTATGACGGAGATACTGTACACCCTTCTACTCACAGTTGGCTTTTATTGTTATTTGAGGATTTAAAAATCTTATTTCATAGATATGAAATTTCGCATAAAATAATTTACTATTTCACTGAATTAAACATAAAGATGGATTTATAGTGCGTATCTCCACACAAGTGCAGGCTCACTGACTGTACGTCATTTTATTTCCCAACAGGCCATTTAATTCAAAGTGTTCCTCAACTCCCAGGGGAGCTTACAGTACAGCTGCCTGTTAGGTGCTGCATGCTAACTAACAAGATCTTTCTCTAGCTATGCTTGGGTAGTCAGGGAAACATAACAAAGTGCCTTTCCCAAAAGTCAAATATCTTAAAGAGCACAAAGAAAGTTTTTGGTTTCATCAGCGGCAGCAAATTATCCACTGGTCACCCTCGTCATTGGATAAAAGATTGCTTTCAGTTTCTGGTTCCCAGACTCTATTACATACAGGCATTCCCACTTTTTTTAATGTACATTTACATTTTTATCATAGCTTTTAGATTTTGGGGTTTTTAAGATTTATGCCCCCAATGTAATAAAAATCTAACGCTGTCACTGAAATTTCTTGTAAGGATCTTTTTCTTTTCAAGACAGCACATTTATGATACTTACGTCGTAATGAATTACGTATCTACTGTCAGTCCTATACACCAGATCATGCAATGTCTAGTCTATGGTCAGGTGTACGCCTAATGGAAAAGAAATATACAAATTTAGTAAATGTTAAAAGAAAACTCTGTGTGTCAGTATAATGAATCTGATTTTTTAATTTGCTGGCTGCCTTTGAAACTGAAAGAAGTGCCATCCAACATCAGTAAGTTCATGATATCAGGAGTTACTAGTATATTGCCTGCTTACGTTTCACTTTCAGCCAAATACTGGTGCAAGTGAAAAGCTGGAGGAAGAGTTTACGGTGGCCCGTCTGTACATCAGCAAGATGAAATCAGAGGTGAAGACTCTGGCTACTCGTGCTTCTCATTTGGAAACGACACAGGCGGACAGCACAAAGAAGTTGGAAGACACCAGCACTGAATTATCCAACTGCCAATTGAAGATTCAACAGGTAATGTGGATAGAGAAAAGAATTGTCTTATTGTAAATGAGATGTTTATCCTTTTGGTTCATCCATTCTTTATCTGTGATTTCATGTGTATAAAATAGAGTATTCATTTATCATTATAAATTATCAGAAGGTAAAGGTTTTCGTTACTAGTTTTTATTCCCAGTAGCCTGCAAAATGAATTGGTTTTCTTTTCTCCGAAAAACCTTAGGTTACTCAATATGAATATCACCTCTGTATGACTAAAAAGACGGTCATAACTTAAATTTATCAATTCTCTTATTTAACCACTGAATCATTTGTATTTGTGTTACCAAGTGATGGCTTTTTACAAGTATTATTATGGAATTGTATCCCTTACAAACAATATTAATGAAATTCTGAAATTTAACATAAGCGTCTTGTGTGTCCCCATAGTACGAGGCAAAGATGGCGACTCTGAGTGAAACCATCAAAGACATTGAACACAAGAGACGTCTGTTAGAGGAATCAGTGGATTCTCTCAATGAAGAAGTCGCCAGATTTAAAGCCAGTGGTAAGTTGCATGTTAACCCATTGCTGTACATGGAGAAGGCTTTGAATTTCTAAGTCATTTAAAATGTTCTTGTGCAACATGAAGCTAAAAAGTGTATATAGCTTCTGTATAAGGAGGAAATATGATTTAGATCTACAACATCTTTTCTCCTTTTTCAGAGCCTATAGATGCTTTTACATTTTATAAATTTTAAATGAAATATAACCATAGCCCTCAAACTACTAAAACGTTGGCTCTACATTATTATTATATTATTCTCTTTGTCTATGTGCAAAACCATTACTATGGTTTTTCCTTGGAACAAGTAAAGATAATGTTTCCTTTTAAAATTCTTTCAAGCCTATTTTCTATTCTTACCATCCTCTTATTGTGTTTCAAATTCTCCTTTCTTTCTTTATCAGTTTCCATTCTACCTTTCGGTGTATGGGTTCAGATTCCCAAGAGGATCTTTCTCCAAGATGCCCTGTCCTAGCATTTTCTGCTTCCTCCCAAAAATGTTAAATTTCTATTCTTCAATGTCTCTTTTTATCCTTCCCACTTTCTCCCAGGTCTGCCTTTTGGTCTTTTACCTTGGGCTTTAGCACTGTATACTGATTTAGCTATTCTAATACCGCCTCAATTGATTTATTTCTATCTCAGTTTTTATGCCATCTGCTTTGGTTTGATCTCTTATTGTTGTGTTTCTGATTTTGTCTCTTTTAGTTTTCCCTACTACTCTTCTTAGATATTTCATTTCAGCTACCTGTACTCTACTGTATTCTCTACTGTCTACGGTCCAGGTTTCACTGTCATAGAGGAGAGTAGGACAATAAACTGTGTTGTATACTACCATTTTGGTTTTTGTTGACAATTTTTGTTTACCTACAAATACCTTTCCTAGATGGTTATATATTGCACTTGCCTTTTGGATTCTCTGGCTGATTTCTTCTCTTAGTTTTCTCTCAGAGTTAATCATTACTCCTAGGTAATTGTAGCTGTGAACTTGTTCTAAATTCTCCCTGCCTAATTTAAGATTGTGTGTTTTAGCTTCCTAGTTACTAGCATTGTTTTGGTTTTCTTTGCATTTACTCTCATTCTCTTTTATTTAGTTCATTGTTCATAATGTTGATATTCGACTGAAGGTCACTTTCTGATTTTCCAAACAGAACTAAATCATCGGAAAATGAAAGCATTGATATATTTACTGGTTTGAGCTTCCACATACCTACATTCATTTTCTTCATTTTTGAGGATGCCTTTGCGACTGAATCCATAAATATGATAAACAAAAGAGGACTTAGGATACAACCCTGTCTTACCCCTATATCTAAATCAAATTCTGCAGATGTGTTTCCAGCTACTCTGATTGCACATGTTGGTTTATTGTAAAAGTTTTAATGACTTCTATTAAATTTTGCTCTACATTGAATTCTTTTGAGGAATGCCATAGTTTGTCCCTCCTCACAGTGTCAAACACCTTTTCTAGATCTATAAAACACAGGTGCAAGTCAATGTTTCTCTCAAGGAATTTTTCTATTATTTGTCTAGTTGTAAATGTGTGGTTTTATACACTTCTTGCTGGTCTAAATCCATTCTGATGCTCTTCAATCTGATCCTCTACTCTTTTCCTTAGTCTCATTTCCAATATCCTGGCATACACTTTTCCTGGAGCACTAAGTAGTGATATCCCTCTATAGTTTGAGCACTCCATAGTTGATCCTTTCTTATGTATTGGTACTACTGTTCCCTTTTTCCAGTCGCCTGGCACCTGTTTGGACTTCCATGCTTGTTGGCATATTGCATGTAGTAGTTTGTCTGCCTCTCTCCCTTGGTTTTTAATCATTTCTGGATAAACTTGATCTGCTCCTGGGGCTTTTCCTAATTTCACTTTTCTTATAGCTGTTTGATTTCTTCCATTGATATATCTACATCTTCAGCTGTCTCCTCTGGATTACTTGTTACTCTTACTAATTGTTTCATATGTTCTTGAGGGATTATGTAATTGTTGAAAATACTTTCTCCACGCTTCCATGATTTGGCTGTCTTCTTTCATTATTTCTCCTTTGGCGTTCTGAATTTGTCGTATTGGGCATGCTTTGGTCTTTCTCATGCTCTTCATTGCCCCCAGAACAGCTTTTGATTTCCTTGATAGCTATCTTGAAGTCTTTGTCCAAACTTTTCCCATTGTTCCTGTTTTGCTTTCCTTACTTCCTCTTTAGCGATATTTCTTTTATTCACATAATCTATCCTAGCCTCTGGTCTGTTTGTTTGCAAGTATTTTTTCCAGGCATCCTTCTTTTCTTTGATCTTAGTTTTGACATTCTCATTCCAACATGCTATTCTTTTCCCATCTCCTTTAATTTGTTTCCTACCACATACCTTCTCAGTACAACTGAGGAGTTTCTTTATACAATTGCCACTTTTCTTCTAGTGTGCTATCATTCACATTCACCTGCCTTTCACTGATAAATCTTTTTTATCCTAGATTGGTATATCTGTTTTTCTATTGGTTTATTTAGTTCCTCTATTTTGAGTTTAGTAGCTTTCTTCTCTTTCTTTTTCTGTTTGTTTTCTTCAGTCAGTAATCTCATTTTGGCAATAACTAGGTGATGATCACTAAATATTTCTGCTCCTCTGTTTACTCTTGCATCTAATTTCCTGTAAAAAAAGAACTGCTAACTATTATGCAGTCTATCATTGACTTTTCACACCTGTCTTCATTTACTTTTGTAAATTTGTGGATATCTTTATGGAAAAAGGTGTTGGCTATTTTCATGTTATTCTTCAGGCAAAAATCTATTAGTCTCTCTCCATCTGGAGAAGTTGTTGTCTCTCGTTCTTTACCTATTACTCCTCCTGATGTTTCTATATTGTTGCCTACTCTAGCGTTTATCTCCTAAAACCATAAGTTCCTGTTTGTGTTTAAGATTCTCTGCAGCTATTTGTAAATCATTTACGAAGGTACCTTTTTTCTTCTTTAGTGGTGTCTTCATTTGGTCCATAAGCTATGAATAATTTAATTTCTCTTCCTTTCGGCTTAATATTTACCTCTAATATTTAGCCATGGGCTTATAAATTTCCAGCTTTATAGTAGCTTTTCATGCTTTTTATGCAGTAGGAGACCTACTCCTGCTCTAGCTCTATCTTTGACATCTACTCCTGAGAAGATAAAAAATATAATTTGGTCCTACATTTTCTATTTCTTGTCCGTTTTTCTTTGTTTCTGTAACAGCCAAAATGTCTACTTTGAATTTTTCCATTTCTTCAACTAATTTTAACTGTTTTCCATTTATTGCTAACGTTCCATGTTCCAAAAATCACAGTCTGTGTTCTTTTCCATTTTCGGCATTTAAAGGGATAAAAAATTACTCTTCCTGTAAGTGCTTATCGTGTAAGTGACTTCTGGCTTCTTCCTCTTCAGAAAACGTACATGCAGCTGTCACTCAAAAGGCCCAGGAAGCATCTGATAAGCTGCAATCTGAGATAGAAATGAAGAAGACCTTGGAGAACCAGATGCAGAGCCACAGAGAACAACACCAGAAGCAGTTGTCCAACCTTAGAGAGGAGATTTCCAGCAAGCAGACTGTGATTGATGAGCTGAAAGAGTATGTCCCTGTTTCATGTATTTTACAAATGGTTAAGCTTCTTTAAGTCTTTTCTTGAGAACTGCTTTAAAGTGTCATCATTTGAAGGCACCGGTTGGTTTCCACTGCCTTTTGCTTCTTTTCACGACAGTCACTTTAACTTGCCTCAAGCAGATGTTTGTTAATCGTTTAACTTTTCTCCCAACTTTACAGGACCAACCAGAAACTCACCCTTGCCTTGGACAAGATGCAGGTCGACTATGATAAGCTGAAACAGGAAGAGGCTGAAAAGACCGGCAAGTTGGCAGAGCTGTCCCTCCAGATGGACAGACGGGAGCAAGCCAAGGAAGATCTGAAGGGCTTAGAAGAAACCGTTGCCAAGGAGTTGCAGACCTTGCATAACCTGAGGAAACTTTTCGTCCAGGACTTACAAAACCGTGTCAAGAAGGTGAGATTTGAAATGAGTGGGGTTTTGTGTGTGTGAAATAACAGCACCTCATTTTTCATCTCTCCTAGTATATGGGGGGGGGAGATCAATGGTTTATTGTTTATGAATACAAATGTTTACGTGGCAGTTGTTTTGAGAGGGGGTCTCTCATGAGTCTGGCTAGTCTGAGAAAAGCTATATCAAGCACATATTCCCATCAAGGATGATTAGAAGGCCTGTTTAAGGTTTTTTGTTTTAACATAGTATTTCGAATCACTAAGAATAAGAAATTCATGTCCTCAAAATATTAAAGTGAAATTCATTTGATAAAAATATATATCTCATCAACAGACCTGCCGTTTATCCCGATTTAATCAGAATCATCCCAAAAATTTGCGAGATACTGATTTTCCGTTGGCCCATCCCGATTTTTTTGTAATAGAAATGCAGTCGTTGCCTGGACGGCACTGTTCCATATATTCAGCGTGCGATTTTTGTTTTTAATCAGCCAATAGCCGGATGTCGTGCCTATCCAGGATTCATGTTATTATGAATAATGGTGTATCGATTCTTCGCTAATATATTCTTCTCTTTGTCCATTCTTCAGAGTATCCGTGCTGCTTGTTCGAAACTTTCAAAATCGTTGTATGATTACGTGTTATTGAGACCTACGCGATCACTAGAGCTTTGAATTTCAAACTGATCACAGAAGGCTTCGCTGATATTCAATGACTTGTTAAATCTAGATCTAAACGTCACTAGTAATAGGGCGCCTAGATCTAGGTCTATGGGGGGGGGGGCTTTTATAATGGATATTTTTACATTTGCGAAAAGGCAGAACCAGCATCAACAATGACCTTATTTTATTACGACAAGATTCGGTGACCGTTGACTCTATACCTGAAATCGTTCATGTATCCTGATTTTTTACATCTAGGTCCTGATTTTTTTAAATTTAGAGTGGCAAGTCTGCATCAAGAAGACTCTCATTTCTGTTTTTTCATGCATCAACCACGTGATAATTAATAGAGTACAGTGTAGTTACCAGTTGAATTTCTTAATGAGCTGAGTTCTGCATTAACAATCTTTGAAATTGAATGATTTATTAAAGCCCATCAATTTCCTTTCAGTCTGCAAACAGGAAAGATGAGGAAGAGGATGAAGAAGCTGGTGGCAATGTTGCTCAGAAGCAGAAGATTTCCTTCTTGGAAAACAACTTGGAGCAACTGACCAAAGTACACAAGCAGGTATGGCTTCTTTTAAATGATTTAATTTGGTAGGAGAACTGGAATATCTAAACGAAACAATAATTTTAAAGGAAAAATATATTGGTGAAGATTTAAGAATACTTTTGCTTTTCCCTTACCTCATAAGATATTTTTACATATATCAAGAGTAAATAGTAAATACTGTCTAGATAGGTTTTAAAGTTTGTGCACAAAGAAATGGATGATTGTTTTTTAAATTGTTCTGAATCATAGTTACTAAGTGATGAGTGAGGAAAAAAGAAGATCTTTATAAGGGGCACAGAAAATAAAACATTTTTGTAAATACTATTGTCACTTTACAGCTTGTGAGAGACAACGCTGATCTGCGCTGTGAGCTTCCCAAGTTGGAAAAGAGGCTAAGAGCCACAGTGGAACGCGCCAAGTCTCTGGAAACAGCCTTGAAGGAGGCCAAGGAAGGTGCCATGAGGGACCGCAAGAGGTGAGATGATTCAATTTCTCTTTTCTCTTTTCCTTAAGTGGAGATATAATTCTACTTCTCTTTTCTCTTTCCCTGAAGTAGATATATACATGTAATTCCACTTCTCTTTCCCTGAAAGAGATGATTCCATTTCTCTTTTCTTTCCTTGATTGGGTCAGTGGATTCAATCAGTATTATTGAAGTAGAGAGATGATTCCATTTTCTCTTTTCTGTTTCCTGATTATAATAGTGGATTCAATCAGTATTATTGAAGTAGAGAGATGATTCCATTTCTCTTTTCTGTTTCCCTGATTGTAACAGTGCATTCAGTTAGTATTATTGAAGTAGAGAGATGATTCCATTTCTCTTTTCTCTTTCCCTGATTGGGATAGTGGATTCATTTATTATTAATTATGAAGTAGAGAGATGATTCCATTTCTCTTTTCTCTTTTCCCTGATTGGGATAGTGGATTCATTTATTATTAATTATGAAGTAGAGAGATGATTCCATTTATCTTTCTCTCTCCTGATTGGGATAGTGAATTCAGTTATTATAAATATTGAAGTAGAGAGATGATTCCATTTCTTTTTTCTTTCCCTAATTGGGATAGTGGATTCAGTTATTATTAATATTGAAGTAGAGAGATGATTCCATTTCTCTTTTTTCTCCCTGATTTGGATAGTGGATTCAGTTATTACCCTGATTGGGACAGTGGATTCAGTCAGTATTATTGAAGTAGAGAGATAATTCCATTTCTTTTTCTGGATTCGGTCATTAATTTTGAAGTAGAATGGAGTGAGAGATTTTATTGTTGAAAAGTTTTACTTAATTCAAGTTAATGTCAAGAAATTTGAAAACATAACTACATATAAATGGTAATGATTTTCTGGTGGGAACTGATAGTTTTTTCTTATTTCAGGATATTTATTATGCAAGACAAACATTATTGTGGATGATATTGTCCCCGGTCATGCTTATCAGATGTTTAACTGCTTTACTTATGTTATGTATGTTCTGTGTCATGATGACAGGTACCAAATGGAGGTTGATAGAATCAAGGAAGCTGTTAGACAAAGGAACTTGGCTAGAAGAGGACACGCTCCTCAAATTGGTGAGCTACTGATGACAAAATAAATAACTTGGTTTTTTATTTCTCCTTATTTAAGTCCATATAATATCGGTGAAAGTAACCTTGTCAGGCAATAAATGAGTATATTATTAAACTAATGAGCATAAAGTATTTACAATAATGTACAGTTATTACATGTATATATAAGAGGAGTGAATCAGACTGAAAAGATACAAACTATTATTTTTAAAAGTTTTATTCCTGTGAAGTTTTTGTAATGATTACAAAATCTTCTTTCAAATTCGTTCTTGAAAGCTGGTAAAACAAAGTTCTAACCGGCTAACTAGACGTCTCATTGTAAGTGCTACATTCTTATGATATATTATTGTATGTGAGCACTTTGTGTACACCAAAGCCCATTTTTTTCTATCAACATGGAATTTGATTTGAGTCTTCTTTTTTTAAAACATTGATAGTCAGGAATTGGATATAAATCACATAGATAGGAGCAGATGTGATCATTGATTACTGACAAACTTGCTATTTGCAGCTAAGCCTATTCGTCCAGGCCAACACCCAGGGGGCCAGTCATCCCAAAGCACAGGCATCAGAGGTGGAGGGTCAATCGCTCGCCAATGGGCCTGCTGCAGTCAAAGATTTTGCATAAAGGTTATATTTCACGCCTCAAAGCACAGACAGCACAGGGAAATGAATTTATATCTTAAGGTATTTTAGGGGTACCTCAAGAAGAATCTCACACTGTTTCATTTCCATAGTAGGAAAACGTACTAAAACAATTTCCATCATTCTCTCTCTCTTTCTCTCTCTCTCTCTCTTTCTCTCTCTCTCTCTCTCTCTCTCTCTCTCTCTCTCTCTCTCTCTCTCTCTCTCTCTCTCTCTCTCTCTCTCTCTCTCTCTCTCTCTCTCTCCTCTCTCTCTCTCTCCCTCCCTCCCTCCCTCCCTCCCTCCCTCCCTCCCTCCCTCCCTCCCTCTCCTCCCTCCCTCCCTCCAAACAGTGGCAATCTTTCTTCCAAAACAATAACACCTTTAAAGGGTTATTTAACTCATTAGTGTAGATTCCCTGACGAAAAGACCCTGACAGTTTCAATTTTGCAGCAACCAGATTGCCATTGTGCGTTTACTACCTTTTGAGCTTCCCGTGTGCTTCTGGTGGGTGGCGTCAGGAAAAGGATGCTATATCTCTCCTGTCATTTTTATAGCAGCCCATGACAACAAAATTGATAACAAAAATTAAAGCAAAAGTAGAAAACGCAGAAAACATAGACTTTGAAGTAGGGCAATGAAATGTGTGTTGAACAGAGGCGGTACAGTAGCAAAATATGATCAATGACAGGCCTCGTGGAAAGTGATGCAATTACATTAGGATCATGACCTTTAGTGTCAGAAAGAGGCTTAAACGGACCAATGAGCTTTAGAAATAATAGCACTTGAAACAAGTTTTAAAAAATAGGTTTTGACGAGCCAATCTGATCGTTGAAAGAGGTGTATTCCACAGCCAGTTTTGAACAATGGGAAGCAGTTAGCGGTCTTGGCATGGCTAAACACAGCTGGCTGTCTAGGGTGTGACCGTTTTGAGGCGCGGTTAAATTTTAACGAGTTAAAAATCATTTTTACATCTATTCACAGTATGAATCTTGACCTGTTCATGAGCTTTGTCGAGAATAAATTACATTGTCTCAAGAGTATGCATATCACTTTTGAAGAGGTCATATTAAGGAAAACAGGAAGGCAGGACTAGAGCAACTAAGTATGTTAGGAAAGATCTAGGGAAAAAAAAGCAGAGGAAGACAAAGAATGACACATATATAAAGTCTTCACAACTGGGCCACAAGTAGGAATATCATCAACAATACCTTCATCAGATCATTGAGTGACAGAGAAGAATGGAGATTCATGATCGCTCATGCCTGCCGTAGAGTCAGCACATAAAGAGAGAATTATTAGGGAAAAGTTGTCTAGTTAAAAATCAATTTTGTTTTTATTTTTTTAACACACGTTCTGAAATTAAAAATCTTTAAGATACTTTAAATTGGTATTTTTTCAACTTTAATACCAGAATCCATATTATCCTGAGACAATTTTGTTTTGTGTTGTGTTTTCTTTCAGACGAAACATGGGAGTCACTGACCATACTAACCATGGCATCATGGACCGGTTTCCTCACCTTGCATTCCGCTTGTGGCTATTTATGTACATCATTCTTTCATGGAGCTTACTTCTTCATTTGGGACACTGATTGATTGAGACTCTCTTCTAAATCGTCAGCAGTGTTTTTGGCACAATTTTCTCTTTATATTCCTATTCTTCCCCTTTGTGCTTTCATCAAAGCCAGTTTAGCACTACTTAGCTCATTACTGCCTAAAACTTTCACCATTCAGATAATGAAAGTTGTCTCATTGTTTTTAACAGCCCACCCCAATATCGGGCCTGCTGATGTATTTGTGAGTACTCTTCTTTTTCTTCAGTTCACATGTTTGATCTTCCTTGATGCATTTACAAAAAGAAATAAATTAGTCTTATCTCATTCGGATGTGGTGGAATTCAGTGGGATCTTTATTCATTTGTTGAATACGATTTATTTTTTTTTTATTGTTACCATTTTCTTGTTGTTGAATGTAATTTGGGTTTAAAACTACAGTCAGTCAATTTAATGTTCTTATATTTGTTATACTACTGTATTTTGAGGTCTTTGTTTTGTTTTTCTTTCATGGATTTTGTTTTTTGCTTCTTCTTTTTTTTTTTTACATAGCTGACCAAAAGTACTTTTAATAGTAGTGTATGCCACATCAATTTGCAATGGTATGATATTTGACTTGTAATAAAACCACATTCTGTTTGTCTGCATCATTTAATTGTGTCATATAATCTTTCCAGTGTTCATGTTGCTGTGTTTTTAAAGAGAAAAATATAGCGGCAAGTAGATAAGCATATTTCTGAGAAACCTACAAAATTTATAAACCTTATAAAGTGTCTTTGTCATCAGATATCGTCTTGTTATTTAAGTCAGGAGCTCTTTGCTATCACAGCTGCCCGTGGGTGCGTTTTTACATAAATACATTACAGTTATGATATCACCATGGGCTTTGTTCAGTGTAGACATCTCTATAAAATAATGCAATTATGGGAATTCAAAATAGTGTGCCTCAACCTGTTTGGAGATGATAAGTGTTCCCTTTCTGTGATAAGAATGTCATCGTTACACTGCGTAGCACTCAGATTTTTATCTGTAACTGTTTGTCTCAGTGTTAGAGACTACTATTACAACGGCAATCAATCAGAACTTGCCCATCATCTTATTTTATGATGATCTACCAAATACCACAGTTGACATCGCTTGTCTCATATTAAAAGCACAGGTTACTTAAAAGAATGCTAGGTTTTTTGTCACTCCCCCTCACGATACATTATAGTAACATTGATCCTGGGCTAGAAAAAGAAAAGCGTCTTTGTGTAAATTGATCTATTTCTATAGCATAGTGCAACTACTAGAACTTCTTGTATCCTTTTCTTCCTTTCGTTTGGGAACTTCTCTGACTACCGACTTTGTAAATTGATCAACCTCTGTATTGATTTTAAGGAAAGCTTCTAGTATGAAAGCATTAAGTGTAAGGGGAATCCAAAGTATTTTGCATCTAACTCTCACGCCTTGTTAATTATGAAATGTTGTGCTGTTGTTGAGGTACTTAAGACTTATTTATAATGGCGGGAAATTTTCACCGTACTTGAATACTAGCTGTTGTATAAGTATGACATACAATACCATGACCTGTGTGCAGCTTTGCTTCTGAATGAAGAGGATGGGTCTTAGTGTTGCATGTGGCCAGCCGCACTGCTAGACACAGGAGATATGTGTCGTTATGTTGTGTCGGTTATGTATAAGTCTAGAAGCACGCCTTACAAGGTCCATCCCCCATAACATGAGAGTAGTAAAAACACAAATATATGAATGAAAGTCATACCTGATACAAGGACAATCATGAAACTTAAATATTTTGAGGTTTTTTGTGTTGTTTTTTTCTTCTCTATGCAAAATATTAGATGTAAGATTTAAACGAATATTTTGAACATGGGCATATAAGTAATCTGAGACATTCCTGTAATCTAAGGTAGACTCCTATTGTATTGCAATCGTTCTGTGTTTTGTCAGTGTCAGAATAAATTCATGATCAAGGATTGTGAATATGTAGACTTATATTTGAAAAATATTGAAACTTAAAGTAAGAAACAATAAACTTTTTAGAAATGAAATAAAGAAAAATACACATAGAAAAAAAAGAAGACTTTTTTTTACTGTTTAGTATGCATTATACTTGCTCTGAATTTTGTGGGTTTCTCAGAAGATTGGAAACACATGAGGCATTCTGTGTTTTTTTTAGACATATTTCTTTTGATGGCTCTTGCAGTTTCCCTCTTCAAAATTAGCCTCTTTTAGTTATACTATTTTTGTGGAAAGGACAAAATAATGCTGGACCTGGAATATCGAATTTACCATTTTCAACCATCTCAGTCTCCATAAATAAGAAAAAGGTATAAATTTAATGAAACCAAAAAGAAGGGATCTTCATTGTCACAGACTCAGAATGCCTCTGTAGCTATCTGTCTTGCATTGCGCATTAAATGTAGCTTTCACAGGGTAAGTGAGCCTAATTCTTTGCTTTTTTTCTACTCATATTTACTTACTGAGATTTCTCGTTGGAACTGACAAGTGCAATATTTCATACTGAAGAGAGAAATGATCCACACAATACATTTCTTGATTCAGTGTTTGTCTTGCTCTTCACTATATGTTTTCTTACTTTAACATTCAAATTTTATTTCCATATTAGTTTTTATTGTTGGTCTATGACTTTCAGGAAGAGATGTTTCAATTTGTTCAATTTAATGTTTTTCGTAAATAGAATTTAAAAAAATATGTGGGTTTCTTTTGTAACGATTGAAATAGATCCCACTTTTGTTCCATAACATTCTTTGGTGATGGCTCACATAAATTCTCACTGTCTGTTCTTGTTTCATTTCAATGTTGGAGCATTTTGTAACTTTTTTTCAAGTGATATTATTAGCCCATGGAAAGTTGTTTATGCTTAACTTCCCTTTTGCCCTTTCTTTATTGCGCCTTGAACTACAAGTGACTGATTGAATTTCTCTTCTTTTTTTTTATTTTGCATAATCATCAACGGATAATATAGAACAATATAAAAGTGACGAAATTAATCAGTTGCAAACTTTCGCTGATTTCGAGTAACTTCAAGACAAATATTAATAAGGACTAATCAGGGAAGGTCAGTTAACAGCATTTCATGGTGGTATTGATTTGTTCAGACACACACACTATTACCATAGTTTTATATTATCTTCTTGCACCATCTACTTTAGAGTTGACTCTTCCTGAGTGTCAATGCTGCTGTGTAAAAGATGAGTGTAAAGACTTCAGGGTTTTTTCTGTCTCTCCTGATTTTTGAAAATCTCCCACTGTAGTCTTTAACAGTTCATGAACAAAAGCAAGTTCCAAATATGTGGCTGTGTGTATGTATTCCTTTTTCTTAGTGATAAATGATGTATGGACTTGTTCATGGAGGATGTAATGATTAACATATGTATGTATTGTGTAATAATGCGGGTGTTGCTTGCCTTCTGTCCAGCCGTTTCTGCCTGTTGAGCAGAGCTGTCAGGTGCTTTGACGTTTCTTTCATTATCTTGATATGACCCTCCAAATAAGTGTTAGAACTTTTATTTTCCTCCTAAATGCAATTGTATCATTCTCTTTGAGCATATATTTGATACGTTTTTTCTGTACAAGTCACCAACACTTTTACAAATGAAGTCGACTTTTTTTATCACGCAATTCTCTAGTGAATAATTAAAAATTTAAAATTAGCAAGTTACATGACAGCTTCGCATTCAGTGGTTCCTATGATTTGCTGCTTATCTGTGTGTACTTTGACATACTTTTTTGGTTTTGTTTTTTGTAGTAGTTTTTTTTGTTGGAAACTTCACCTCATTCTTCCCTCTTTTTAAAAAAAAAGATTTTTGTTGTTGAAAGTATGTGTACGGTATATAAGATACTTTAATTTTATTTGTAGATTATTGTACTATATATATATATATACCAATATTTATTTATCTTTCGTCAGGAATTATTTCATAATGATGCAATTGTGAGTCTGGTTGTGTTTTTTTTTTTATTTGACGTAGTCTTGCCATGGTTTGTGCAGACCTTTCGAGCTTTTGGGCCTGAGGCTTTGTTCAACTGCTATACAGGACTTTGGACTAATTGTAATGATAATGATTATAATGATGATAATAATAATAACCAACATTCACAAATACCATCACCGAGGGTGTGCAAGATGAAATGGAAAAGAGATGACACCCAACAAGCACTCAACACAAACAACATGATGGTATAATAACTGAACAAAGCTTTGCACTCAAATAATTTATTATCTTATTGTTTTCATATTAACAATATACGGGAGGGTGGGGGGGGGGGGGGTCTCATAAAGTAGGGACAGATAAGTACACGAGTAACCACGGTTTAGAGAAATCATCGACTTATTTATCTCATATGACAATCTGTAGGCTTGAGGGTGTTTGCTATGTGGGAGGGGAGGATGGTGGGTTGTTTTGGGAGTTTTTTGTTTTGTTTTTTTACTTATTTATTTTTTGGGGGCAAGGTAGGCTTTGTTGTTTTTTTTCTTTTTTGTTTTTTAGGGGTGGGGGAAGGGGGTGATTGTTTGGGGGTGATGAGGTGATGGTTTTGGGGTTTTCATTGATGTCATTTTTTGTTTTATTTTATTTTTAGTTAGATAAAGCCTTCATTATTGAGTCTGTAGGTCATGATTTTAGCAAACATGATGTCGATAGATACACTAGTTATGGATTTTTATACTGTAAGTAAGAACTTAATAAAACAGTAAAACACTTTTTTTTTTACTCCCTGGCCAAAGCGGCCATGAAAATAAAGAGCAAATGAAGCATTTATGGTACATTTCTACTGAAATTGACTCTAATAAATTGTAACAACAATAAATTGTACATGTATTCCTTCAGTAAATGAAAACTCAGATAGTTTTATCGATTTGGTGTGTGAATTTAATGCCGGATACAACCTGGTTTATTAATGTCAACATTGTCGTGTTAATTTGCAATAAAAGTTCATTTGCTTGACATTATCAGGTGTGTTGGCTGAAAATTGACGTGTGTGTGTGTATGACTTGATGTGTGTTTCTTGATGTGTATCAGCTGCCTTGATCAGTTTCGTCTTTGCCTTGTATCAGTTTCCATGTATTCTTTCCTGCTTATGTGTGGTTGGGTGGGCAGTTACGGATGCTGCTGGCGGATGCTGCTGGTAGGTCCTACTTCTTTTCTGTCACTTTCACTTATGTCATCTTGCTGTTTCCTCTTGATTCACACCGAGAGTGAGATTACCGCATATAATTATGATGGACGTCGTTGATTCAAATGAACAATGTACATGTTCACAAACAAGCCCATCAGCTGTCAGTATTCACTCAATCTGCACTTGGGATTCTTTTTTTTTTAAAAACTGTTTATCCTCTGTCTCCGATGGGACTAGGTGTCGATCCACCTACCTGGGGGAGGGGGTAGATTTTAGTTTTACTCGAAATTTTCAACTGTCGAGGCTTGGAATCCACGACCTTTTGGTTGAGAGACCCAACACCTTGTTTCTGGCTACTGAGCAATATGGTGCCGAGGCGGACGTCACAGGTTCTATTATATTTGGTGCTCAATTTGTTTGTGTTTATCCTTTGTGTTTGTTCCATCTTTGTCTCTATGTGGCACCCATGTCTATTTCATGTCATTATTCAGCTCTGTCAACAAGGCCCCTTTGTCCCGTCAAACTTTGTCTACACATTGTACAATTTTTTAAAATAAACGTGATTTACCCACATCCACAACTACGGTGATCTCGGGGAGGGGGGTTTTGATAGGATTTTTATTTTTACCCGGACTGCCCTGTAAACAGCAAAGGGTTTTTTAACATGCACAGAGTGTTGTGATCAACACACGAGACCTTTTTATCGTCCGTCTCCGATGGACTAGGTGTCGATCCACCTACCTGACCAAGGGGTAGATTTGCTAGAAAAAACTCGTGAAAATGGTTCAACCGTTGGTGGGGTTCGAACCCATTTCCTTTGGTTGAGAGGCCGACACCTTGCCTCTGCACTACCGAGTTCCCCCACATTGTACAAATACATGTAGCCTACTATTGATACTATACTGGTACTGGTACTATTGAACAGAGCTGTATTCCTACTTTCCTTTTTTCACTCATTCATTCATGTTTCATCTTGCTGTCTTATCTTCTTTTTTGTGGGCCTTTGGGGTTGGGGGGGGGGGGGCGGGGTACAAGGAGAGAATATTGTTAATTTTTCCTTTTTTTATGTGGAGATTTTCTACATGTATTTTGGTTTTAAATTTTGTTTGTTTGATTTATTACATTTATTACTTTGTGTGTTTTTTTGCTCCGGTTTCGTAGGCGGTTGGCGGGTGCTGATGGTAGGTCCTATTTCATTCAATTATCTTTCAAGTTGCTGTTTCCTCTTAATTAACCCAGAAATCATCGCAATGATGGACAGGGTAAATTTCAAGAAACAAACAAACAAGCTCTGGTTTCTTGTTTTGTTTTATATTTTCGTATTTAATGAAAGGACAATGCCAATGGTACTCTAGAGAGCTTCAATTTCAATTCTGAGTTCTCTCTGTGTTGGTGTAGTCAGGTGTATCCCCACTGTGGCGAGTGGCCATTGAAGTCGCCGGCAAGCAGTGTTTTATGGCACTGCGAGTCATGCATATCTGGTACTGGTAGCAGGAGGGTTGTAAATATTTAGACAATATATTTGCTGCCAATATGCCATCTGTGGAGTTGTTTACAGGAGAGTGTGAGACATTTTCCTTGACATGGTTTAGGATATATTTGTGGATACTGACATTGACTGACATGCACATGGTTTGTGTCCATTCAGATGCACACTGTTATTTGTGTGGAGGGTTTCTCGTAAAAGTGCCACATGCACATTATGGTCATTTAGGGATTTAGTGAGTTCTGTCTTTTTACTTACGATTTCATATAATATGTTCATCTGAAGTATGTTCAGGGACGGCTCGTTATGGATATATTTTCCTGTCTCTTCCCTCTGAGATATTTCTTCCCACTTTTGGAGGTTCTTCTGATCGAGTGTCGCACCGCTAGTAGTAGTAGTAGCAGACTTTTCGCTCGCTACCGCCTGGATGCCCACTACCGAGCCTATACCTTGTTTGACGAGGTGACGTCCGATCTCGCATGTGCTATTATTTTCTATTGTCATAGGATTGTAGGGCTGGGGAGTCTGTGGACTTCTCCAACACCCCCAGAGAGAACTGTCGGACATGGAAGCATCTATGTGAAAACAAATATAGTCTCCAATCTCCAATGGGTCCTGTAGTCTAGGTAGGGTTCACTGTACACAATCCCCGACACTTACTGTCTACTGGCATCGCCTTCTGTGTAGTTCCAGGCACGTTATATAGGCCAACGATGTAAAAGATAGAGGCTTGTCACGTCCCGGATCACTGCACCTTTACGAAGATTTCCCCTGAGTAGTCCGGATCCTATCCTGCCCTGCTTCCGTGTGTCCATCAGCCCCTGTGAGTAACATAGGGTGTATGACGTTGTCTCCTCTAGATTCCTTGTTTTTGTTCCTGGACCATGTGGTCTAGGTTAACAGGGTCACCTCGTGAAGGGTGTGTCTTGAACATAAAATGGTTGGCCAGACCAAGGGAATAACGGTTCAATAACAAACCCCTTTCACTGAGGCTAGGTCCGGATGTAACTAATGGAAAACAGTACCATTGCTCTACTTCCCAGATGCCTTAACACCCCCCCTTAACCCCAGATAGATAGACAGAGAAAGACATACAGAGAGAGACAGAGACAGAGGCAGAGATAGAGAGAGAGACAGAGGCAGAGAGACAGACAGAGAGAGAGTCTCAGAGAGAGAGAGAGAGAGAGAGAGAGAGAGAAGAGAGAGAGAGAGAGAGAGAGAGAGAGAGAGAGAGAGAGAGACGGACAGACAGGCAGACAGACACACGACACAGAGAGAGAGAGAGAGAGACAGAGAGACAGATACATCCAAGACTGGATACATGCATGTGTGTACATACATACATACATACACACATACATACAAACATAGATACATACATACATACATACATACATACATGAAAGCACATGTGTCAATTTGTATCTTGTGCGTTTTCATTATAGGGTTGGAGTTCAGCACAAGTCCACTGGAAATATCAAATTTCTAAATTATATAAAAACAAACTGAGATGTAAACTGCAAAAACTTTGCAGTCAAGTAAAGAATACCTTTGTACATGAAAATATAGAGGTAAGCAACCATTTAACTTGACAGGATTCATTTGAAACAGTCTTTTGTCTCTCCTGTAAAATTTGTGTGATGTGACTTGTGAGCAAATTCGTCATAGGGCCAATGATACGATAACACATCTTGGACATGGTGCAACGGAGTTGGCTGGCGAATACCATGACAGAAATAATTGATAGAGGCACATTTCCAAAAACATGGAAACATGCAAAAGTAGTAGCAATCCTGAAACCAGACATACCAACGACAGAGTCAATGAGGACTATAACACTATTAACAGGCTGTCTGAAATCTACACTGACACAGCGGCTTCCCACCCTGGGCGCCACCCCACCCCCCCCCCGCCTCATTTACGGAGAGAAGAAACCAATCAAAAAGCAATGAAAAGAATAAAAACCGCACCAGACAACATCCCTCTGATACGAATCTTTAACGATGCTCCAAAAACATCAAGACTTCGATCAAGGAAACCATTTCATCCTTCAGAACAAGCCTGATACGATCTAAATGATCAGTGGAAAAGAGAGTGGAAAAATGACTCCCCTCATGGTGGCCAACTGATCGATTATCCAACCTCCAAGCGTCTAGGCTTTGACACGGAAAGAAAATACTGGGTCAGCTCAAACCGATTATTGACTGGGCATTCTAGAACAGCACAGATGGCAGCTGACAGATTCGCCAGTTTGATCTCGATGTCGAAAAAGCAGAGACCACCAAACACATAGTTCTGCAATGGCCTGAAACAAGAACATGAAGGTTTCAAAACAGTCATATAATGCAGCGAAGAATTCTAACAATGGATTGACCCTAGAGATGAAGCCACACGACACAACTAGATCTAGATCTAGTACTAATAGTGACCGTGTGTCGCCACATCGCGTTGTGTAGGAATCGGGCCTCGTGTCTCCTCTCTCACTTCACCTCGACAGCGAGTGCGTTCACCCCCAGCCCTCCACTCTTGATTTGCGTGAACTGCTGCAGAACACGGTATCTTGATCCGAGACCTCTAGTTCAAGTTCATTCGAAGTGACTACAGAAATATTTCTAGTAAATCGTACATTGTTCTTGAAAATTACGGTAAGTAGAATAATGCATGTCAAGTTCACGCCCTCCATTGAGCGCATTGCCCCCCCCTCCCCCCTGTTTTTTACACATGATCATAATTATTGTGTAGTTATACAAAATCCATTGATGATTTGAAAGCAGGCATAATACCATTATCATTTTTGTAGGCCCCTATCACATGTAAGACCGCTCGCAGGGTTAACAGATGATACAAGTTTAATACGATAAAGTATTATACTCTATTAGTTCTGCTGTTGTATTACTTAATTTAATAATTTCAAGTCGAGCTTGATAAAGGAATAACACGGTGTGCTCCAAGTTGAACCATGTTCAAGAACAGATAAAAGGTCGATTTATAATAAATTTAGAAAGTGAACCCGACGTGTGACCAAGTGTGACGATTCGCGGCCATGCCATTCTGATGTTGTTTGCATCATCTCTGTCATCATAACGTTCCACACTACCTTACCTTTTACCTTTTGCTACCTGTTTTCACTACGACCTGTTTTATTCTTCCCAATGAATGTACCGGTTATCCTTTTCCTCTTCTAAACCGGATGATGAAATATTCAAATTTGAATGAGTTAACTCTCTCTCTCTCTCTCTCTCTCTCTCTCTCTCTCTCTCTCTCTCTCTCTCTCTCTCTCTCTCTCTCTCTCTCTGTCTCTGTCTCTGTCCCTCTCTCTCTCTCTCTCTTCTCTCTCTCTCTCTCTCTCTCTCTCTCTCTCTCTCTCTCTCTCTCTCTCTCTCTCTCTCTCTCTCTCTCTCTCTCTCTCTCTCTCTCTCTCATTTGACTATAGGCTAATGATAAGATAAGATTATAAACATATTTTAGGTATAAATTGATTGGATATAGACAAAATCCTCGATGGAGTGAATATAACATGAACTTGTAATCGATGGAATCTTTCACATTACATGTATATTATGTTTAATATGATTGTTTGGGTTAAATGAATTAAGACATGAATTTATTTAGTCTAACTAGATTTATGTCGATCTAGATCTAGATCTTGGTGATTTTCTGTAAAGAAATGTAAAATTGTTAATGATTGGCGAATCTGTCAACTATATGCAGAAAATACCATGAATAATTGGATACAGAACAAGTTGAAGAGAAAGGAACCATAAACCTTAATTCGTGTATTATTAAGACTTCAATAAGAGAACGGGCAAGAGAATGAAGATGGATATTATTAATATTATTTTATGTAGTCCCACACACTCTTACTCATACCAGTAGCATACTGCTGGGGGACTCGGTGGTACAGCAGCAAGGCGTTGGCCTTTCAACCAAAAAGACGTGAGTTTCTGCCCAATGGGTTAAAAACAATTCTCTGTTTTTCTCTAGTTTTTTAAATTATTGTAAAACCCACCCTCCTCTGATCCAGGTAGGTGGATCAACACCTAGTCCCATCAGAGACGGAAGATAAAAATGAGATCTCATGTGCAGATCACCACAACACTCTGTGCACGTTAAAGATCCCCTAGCCGTTTACAGGGCAATCCGGGCAACATTTTTCAAAAGATAATCGTACCCAAATCATAGAGCTCACCTTAGATATGGATATGAGTAAAATCTAGTCAAATTTGAAAACAAACACTTTAAAAAACTGACTACTTTGGTTCTTGTCTTAAAAACGCACGATCTCTTTTTTCTCTCTCAAACAAACCAATAATTACAATAATAACAACACAAAAAGAAATCTAAATAAACAACTTTAAAGTCAAACAATCTCTCAAAAACAATGACGACACCACACCAATTCAGAACACATACATCATGAAAATTAGTGAAAAAACAACAGAAACACCTCGGACCCGCCAATCAGTGTTGGTCCAAGGGGCGTACTAATTGCTTAGCAATACAACCTCGGTTCTGTAACGAATTCAATTAGATCCATGTGGTTGCCTTGTACCAGTAGCCAGAAATTTGGTAGTAGTCGACATTTTCTATGCACAGACGCCGATAATTCTCATAAATTAATTAAGCGAGATATATGGATCTATAAACGACCTGTTTCCAGCTTAAGTAGGCAATACTGGCGTGCTATGCGTCAATTTCCAACACGAAATGTCTTACTACTTACTCAACATTTTTTACATAACTCTCTTTGACTCATTCAAGGAAAAAGAAAAGAAAAAAGAAGGATTTTGACCGGACAATATAACATCCAGCGTTTTCCTTTCTTTACTTTTAAAAGAAAGCATATCCCTATACTATAAGTATAAGCCAATTACATGTCATACAAGTGCAAGTATGGTTTGGGAAAAGGAAAGGGGTGTTGATACTACGATAAAATGAATGAAAATATGATCAACAATTCGATTATCTCTATTCATTTCATTTCCCTTCTTCTTCTTCTTCTTCTTCTTCTTCTTCCTTCTTCTTCATCTTCTTCTTCTTCTTCTTCTTCTTCTTCTTCTTCTTCTTCTTCTTCTTCTTCTTCTTCTTCTTCTTCTTCTTCTTCTTCTTCTTCTTCTTCTTCTTCCTTCTTCTAATAGCTAAACAATACCATCAAAGTGAAACATTTCTTTTTTGGCTTATTGCGTGAAATTATGTTTTACTCATTTAACTTGCACAAAAACCATGATAAATTTTAGAAAAAAAAACCCCACTTAGATTTTTAAAGAATTCTTAACTCATTTGAGCGCCTAAATTTGTGTGGTAAATAGCCTGTCAACTGAGCTGGTCGTGCCATTCCATGATTTTGACGTTACACACTGTTGCGTCATTTCCTAGAGTAGAAAAACAAGTAGGACGCCTGTGCGCGCGTTTGGCGTGAAAAGGTGAAAAAGCGTGTTTTTTCCAGAAAGGTGAGTGTATGGCCCAAAGCCGCAAACGTTGTCATATATTTGCATCATGCTTCAGTACAAAGCGGTGATTCACAACATGCCATTATATAAAGCTGGTGCAACGATTTACAATTTACAGTGCTATTATAATGTACTTTGCCGACCAACTAGATTGTTGTTGAAAGAGAGACCATAGTGAAACATGCGAGAATCGACAGCTTAGTAGATCTAGAATCTAGATTAGGCCCAAAGTAAGAGAGTTGAGTTGTTTTTGTTATAGTTTCTTTGGATAGTTCTTATAAGATTAGTTTCCCCAAAAGAAAAAGAGATTGGGGCTAGGTCTAGATCTAGATCTACAATAACAACAAAATACTGGTAGACAGTATCTAGATTTAGCACATGTATGATCGTATGTTGTATAGAACCTACGACCGTATAAAACAAAATTTCGTCAATAGTTTCTAGGAATCATCTCTCCTCCGCTCAAGAAAAACATTGTCATTGTCTAGAGTCTAGATCTAGATCTAGAGATGTTCTAGAGATAAATCTAGAACTGGAGCTGGAGTTTAATAATAATAATAAATATAATAACAATAATAATAATAGTAATATTTTATTAATCCAAAGAAGGAAATTACATTCTGAATCAAAAAGCACAAATGATAGCCTACATGTTCATCATTAAAATTAAAAATTGCAAAACATTACTAACGATACATTATAAGATAATATAGAAATCACATGATCTGCACTCGAGAGGTAGATCTAGATCTTGATGCATGATACAGAAACAAAGAACACAATGTCCATTGTCTGGAGTTTTAAGCCTGGACTCACTATATTCTGATGGATTATTGTTTTGAAAAAGGTTTGATTTCGATGGAAATGATTTTTAAGATGTCTAAGGATGGTTTCAGTTGTATTCACTTACCTGTGAGCATGTAATTATGTGCCCGACTATGGAAATCATCTCGATCAATTTTGGACACTTCTTAAGAATTGATGTCCCGTTTGACCCAAAAGTGAACGTAACTAAACAAAGTGGCTTGATGGTTTTTAATTCTTATTCCAAATCGTGTTAACTGTCAGATATAGGTATTTTATTGAGTGTTAATGCATCTATTCAACAAGTGCCTGCTTGAGCTACCTCTTCCGGTCATTCGTATGAACAATGATTGCACTGCAGTTCCCTCAGACAGGTTTTGGGAATATCTTTTATTTTGATCACTTATGCTGATCAACCCACGCCATGCCAAACGGAGAAAGTCTATTCTTCTAAAGGGGTAAAAGTGATAGTTAATTTCCGTGTCTAACACACGACACAATCAAATATATCTATCTATTTTATCTTATGACTTTTACTCACTAGGTTCTCACATAATCAGGGCAAAGACCCTCGTGTAAACCAAGCTTTTTTCATTGGGTTTTCATAGTCAGGACCCATCTGACATCCTCCTTATTTTCACTTAATTCGCATTAAAAAATGTGTACCATTCCTTGTGTCACCGGGATATCAATTGTTAAGGAGTATCCAATTTTGCTCGTCGCATGCAGATGAATAAAGGAAGATTTTTTTAATTTTTTTTTTTTTTTTTGCGGTAAGAACTAAACATATCTGACAGTAATCATTTCAGTTTGTTGTTTTTTTCCTCGGAAGATCTCACTAAAAGTCATCTGAATCATCATGTCTGGAGCAGGTAGAAAGGTAGTTCTGGCTTACAGTGGTGGCTTAGACACATCAACAATCTTGGTTTGGCTTATAGAGCAAGGATATCAAGTTGTTACTTATTTGGTAAGTTGTATGGCTTCACCTTTGTCATTATTGTTCAGCGTTCAACTTTGTTTTTTGCATATGCCAAAGTCAGTGTCTCCTTTTTTTCCCAATTTTTATCAATGTTGCTGCGTAACATCAGATAAATTCTCTATTTTGGCTTGTTCTCTTCCTTGAAAAATAATCACCTTTATTAATGTATCAGTGTGAAAATTTATTCCGTTTTCACCCTTATCAATGCTATAATTAAAATTCTTGTTTCATGTTCTTGAGTGTTATTTTAGTTATCATTAACATCGCCTCTTTCGGTATCTTTCGCTAAGGCAAACAATTTAATTAGTGATTCAGTTTTTGTAGCTCAGTAAAGCTTGTCCATCTTTTCACATTATTGTTTTTCTTATTTTCTATTGTTTTATATAACCAGGCAAACGTAGGACAGCAAGAAGATTTTGAGGCTGTGAAACAAAAGGCTTTGAAGTTTGGAGCTTTGAAGGTAAGGAAATGTGGAATTTATCTTTTATGTTCAGTTGATTGCAGTTGACTAAAACATATGTGTGCTGACACCAAATCCTGTCACCTTGTTGTGAAAAAGGAAAGCTGTGACTCGTCACATAATAATTGAAAACGCGTTACTCCTCCTGACTAGGAGAACCCCCCCCCCCCAGACATGTATAGTATATCGTGTATATTGTGCGTGACAATGTGTGATTGATTATTGCAAGGGCATTAGACTTTGGAAGTATATTTTGATCCCCTCAATTAATGAAGCTGCCATTTTTAAAATTGTATTTTTTGTTGTTTTTTAAATGCTCTTAACCAGTGTTTAAGGTAAATTGTTATACAGTAGTGACTGCCTAAATGCCCGGTGCTTGGGAAGCAGACAAAACGCGCATTTAGGCGAAAGTAGGTCAATGGCAACAATTTGAGGGTAGGCCTATTTCTGTGACGTTGGGTTTCCCTAGTGACTTGCCAATTTCGTCCAGGATTTGAACCTTCTTTTGTAAATCATTTCCTGGTTTGTTTGTTTTATTTCAAGATGTAGATCTGTATGTAGCTGTGCAAAATTTAAGTTGTTACTATGGAGGCTAAGAGAAAAAGGACCTGATCCAATGTTTTGCTTCCTCATTAGCTGGCACAACCCACACTATAATCACGTAACTTATTTAATCACGAGACCTATAATTTAAGTAGTTATACAAATTTGGATGAGAAAAACTGATAAAGAAAAGCCTCATCCAATGGGACCAATGTGTGAATAAATTAACACGAATCTTACAACTCCTTCGATTCATAGACAACAGACAGACAAGGATAAAGATTCATAGCCAGATCGTTTGTTTTTGGAAAAGTCATCAGCTGTACGAAAAATTTATGCGAGAAAAAAGGAAACATGGAAACCATTTTTAACTATGAGGTAGTGAGCACACAGATGGGTTGATCGTCTCTCACCACGAAGACCCGAAGTCACATTGAATACGGCCAATACGGCAATAAAACTGTTCACACCTTGTCCCTCGATCGCGATGAGCGTCCGGTCTAAAGACGCCAGGTGAAATTGCATGCCACTTATGACATCAAGAAAGAGATGTGGGCGGAGTCCAGAAGACTGTTCAATTCTAATTGCCCGATGACAAACCAGTGATCCAATGGGACAACGGATGTGCTGTACACTGGGTGGAGTTATGAAGAGAAGATGGTCAACGTTTAGTACATTAGGGCCTGCAATGAAGGGTGGTTGCAATGCATGGCACATTGTTAATGGGCATAAGCCCTATTAGATTAGCAACCGGATTGCATGTATGATAAAGAAAAACAGAACATTTAATCAACTACTGACGTATTTTATGATCCTTTGGAAAAAAAGATACCTGCAGTTGTTGTTGAGACCGGGCGTTTGGGCGAAAATCTTGGTTTTCAAACGGGCATTTAGAGGGGCAATTTATATAGAAAACATTTGGTTTCACTGAGAGGGCGGGCATTTAGGCGGTCGCTACTGTATAATATATATATATATATATATATATATATATATATATATATATATATATATATATATATATATATATATATATATATATATATATATATATATATATATATTTACGTGTATGATGTTTTGTTTTTGTTTTCTGTACTGACTGTTACACCACCTTATTATGTGATGTACCAAATACTCAGAAATTTGTGACATAATGTATCTAAGCTGTTCGCTATATCAACTTCAAATTACTTTGACTGACATCTGGCAGACAATTTATCAAAGGAAGGGATAAATGGAGGAAGAGGTAGAGAAAAGATTTGGATCAGGAAAAACAAAAAGTGCAATGAAAAGAAAATCTGGTTGTGGTCATGATCGTTAATAACAGCTGTTTAGATTTTCATTTTATGAATGACTGGCTCTATATTTGCACACTTGTCATGATTATCTCCGTGCAAGACAAAAATATTTTGTCAACCTTATCCTTGTCTTGAATGGGTGATTGGAGGGCTTTTCTGGTAGGTCACTACTTTTTTCGTCTTTATTCATCTTGCTATTTCCTCTTAGTTAGCTATTACACACTGAGACCAATATGCATATGGTGGACGGGGTGAATTGCAATTTAACAAAAAAATCTTTGTCATATTTGCATCAGACAGTCCATGGAGCATGGGCAAATGTTAAAAAGTTTGGACAGTCGACGATATGTTTGATGACACATCTGTTTATTAAACAGATGTTAAAATGGCTGGAACTGTGTTATTGATGCCAATAGTTAAGTGATTTGTTTTGGCTCCACCTTTTTTTTTCTAGAACGTAAACCTTAAAGTTAAAGCTAGAGGCATTGATATATATGTTGGTAATTAAATTGTCCCTTTAAGGCTTTGTAATAGAGGTGAGAATATATGATTTGTCTCCTCTGTTAATGATAACTATCCATTTGTTTTTTTTTTGGTTTGGGGAGGGGGGGTGTCATTGTTTTGCCTGTTTGGAAGAATTTTGAACAAAAGAAAACTGATTGAAAACTTTATTGAGAAATTAAAGTGATCAGGATTTGTATAAAATAAAAGCAAGCTCTCAGAATCATACTTGAATTTGTGCCCATTTAATTAATATATTATTGTCATGTGCTCAAACCAAGCCTCATTATGGATTGTTGTGCACAATTTCCCTACTATTGGTCACATGTTTGTCAAGTGATTTGCACTACTAGACATTGAAAGCCTATCTTTTTCACGACTCTGATATTAGCGCTATACTAAAGGACTTCAACTGTCTCAAGATATGTTAGGGTTCAGCGTATAAGCCGAATGTAAAGTAAAGTTCCTTTGAGACCATTAAGACCGGAGCGTATCCTAGTTTCTATAACGTGAAGCGGAATAGGTGATAATAATCACCTCCTGGACAGGACGCTAGTCTGACACAGGTTTTTACTCCCAAGCTAATGCTTGTACCCATTTATCACCTGTGTACAGTGGGGAAAATGGATGTTAAATGTCTTTCCCCATGAACACAGTGTCGGGGCTAGCTTTTGCCAGGATTTGAATCTGGGACCTCATGATGCCCAGTCCAGTAACCTAACCGCTCGGCCACTAACGTCACACGTTTAAGCCGTATGACAATGGATCAAATCCCGATATGGTGGGTGGGAATGGAGGCATGCCGATGTGTTCTTGGGTCTTTTCTTGGATATTTGCCCCTTACATCAGAGACAGTCTAGATGTGCCGCCTATCAGGAGGTACATGAAAACCTTGGAGGTCATTCATTCACATGTTTATGTGGGTATAGATCTCTTGACATAATAATGTAGTATCAACCAAACTCAACAAGTGTCGGTGGTCGAGTAGTTAGGCTGCCGGACTTGGGATCCTGGGTTCGAATCCTCGCAAAGCTAGTTCCAACGTTGTGTTCCTTGGAGAAAAAAACATTTTCCCCACTTTGCCCAGGTGCAAATGGGTACAAGTACTAGCTTACGAGTAAAAATCTATTTTGCTTCACGTTATATAAACCGGGATAAGCTCAGGCTCTATGGGCCATACTGGCTTTGAGTTTGAAGAAACTTTATTTTGACTTTTACTTTACATCCCAAACTCCAAGATCATTATATATAGTGGAAGCAATAGGGGACAAGCAAGTAAAAACACTAACAATGAACTAACTGCACTCATACTTAGGCCGCAGAGGAGTTCTCTTCCGTCACCTTCGCCCTTTGACCTCATCTGTCAAGTTCTCTGATAAGCCCTTACAATGTCTTGGGGATATCTACACCAGGGTTCGTGTCATTATTATTCTGTTGTCTATTTTGTTTGGATTGAATATTCACACCGGGCAGTGGACAGGTAAGTACCTGTACGGGGAGTAGATGATCCCACCCTCCACGGGTCTCCTGCTGCCTTGCAGGTCGGTCTTGGCCGACCAAAGACTAAGGGAGTTAACCCTGACATAAAATAACAACCTGCTGCCTTGCAGGCTGGTCTGGAATGACAAAAGGCTAAGGGAGTTAATCTTGGCAGAAAATAACAAAGGCCTGGTAGGGGGCCTCAAGGTGGCAGCCCCACCATCTACCTAGGGTACAGTGGGCTAATCCCCTGCTTATCCAAAACCAAATTGATTCAGAGAAATAAATGTAATATAAACGGCTTGATTTTTCACAGACGAACTTGGAAACGAACACGGACTGTGATTTTTGGAACATGGAATGTTAGGGCAATAAATGGAAGAGAGTTAGAATTAGTTGAAGAAATGGGAAAGAATTCAATGTAGATATTTTGGCCATTACAGAAACAGAGAAAAAAGGACAAGGAATAGAAAATGTAGGACCGAATCATATTTTAATCTTCTCAGGAGTAGTCAAAGATACAGCTAGAGCAGGAGTAGACCTCCTAATGCATAGAAAAAACTACTAGAAAGTTGGAATTTTTGTAAGTCCGCGGCTATTAGAGATAAATATTAAACCAAAAGGACGAGAAATTAAATTATTAATAGCTTATGGACCAAACGAAAACGCAATTAAAGAAGAAAAAGATATCTTCGAAAACGATTTACAAATAGCTGCAGAGAGTCTTAAACCCAAACAGGAACTAATGCTTTTAGGAGATTTAAACGCTAGAGTAGGTAACAATGGAGGAGCGCTAGGAGGAGTAATAGGTAAAGAAGGAGAGACAACAACTTCTCTAAATGGAGAGAAACTAATAGATTTTTGCCTACAGAATAACATGAAGATAGCAAACGCTTATTTTCCTCATAAAGGTATCCACAAATATACAAGAGTAAATGAAGACAGGTGTGAACAGTCAATGATAACAGTCATAATAGTAAACAGCTCCTGTTTTACAGTACATTGGATGCAAGAGTAAACAGAGGAGCAGAAATATTTATTGATCCTCACTTCGGGATTGCCAAAATGAGATTACTGACTGAAGAAATCAAACAGAAAAGGAAAAAGAAGAAAGCTACTAAACTCAAAATAGAGGAACTAAATAAACACAGTAGTAAAACAGGTATATCAATCTAGGATAAAAAGATTTATCAGTGAAAGAGAGATGGATCTGAATGATAGCACAATAGAAGAAAAAGTGGCAGATGTATAAAAAAACTCCTCAGTTGTACTGAAGAGATCCGTGGTAGGAAACAAATCAAAGGAGATAGGAAAAGGACAGCATGGTGGAATGAGAATGTCAAGACTAAGATCAAAGAAAAGAAGGATGCCTGGAAGAAATACTTGCAAACAAAGAGACCAGATGATAGGATAGGTTACGTGAATAATAGAACTACCGCCAAAGAATAAGTGAGGAAAGCAAAACAGGAACAATGGGAAGAATTTGGACAAAGACTTCAAGAAAGCTATCAAGGAAATCAAAAGCTGCTCTTGGGGACAATGAAGAACATGAGAAAGACCAAAGCATTCCCAATACCATAAATTACGAACGCCAAAGGAGAAATAATAAAAGAAAACAGCCAAATCATGGAAACATGGAGAAAGCATTTTCACCAATTACATAAACCCTCCAAAACGCACGAAACAAGGAGTAAAGATCAATTATTAAGAGTAACAAGTAATCGAGATGAGATAGTTGAAGATGAAGATATCTCAATGGAAGAACTCCAAAACAGCTATAAGAAAAGTGCAATTAGGAAAATTCCCAGGAGCAGATCAAGTTAATCCAGAAATTATTAAAAACCAAGGGGGGAGAGGCAGTCAAACTACTACATGCAATATGCCAACAAGCGTGGAAGTCCAAACAGGTGTCAGGCGACTGGAAAAGGAAAAAAACCAAAATGGCAGTATACAATACAATTTATTGTCCTACTCTCCTCTATGGGTGAAACTTGGACTTAGTAGAGAATACAATAGAGTACAGGCAGCTAAAATGAAATATCTAAGAAGAGT
>JAXRKP010001417.1:5000-17500 GCA_037039925.1 Doris montereyensis
TCAGGTGGTGTATACAAATTTAAAAGGAATGAGTTGGATGGTAATCAGGGTGGTGTATACCAATTTGAAAAGAATGAGTTGGATGGTAATCAGGTGGTGTATACCATTTTGAAAGGAATGAGTTGGATGGTAATCAGGTGTTAATACAAATTTGAGAGGAAAGTTGGAGGGTAATCAGGTGGTGTATACCAATTTGAAAGGAATGAGTTGGATGGTGTATTGGAGTATGCCTCATAGAGTTATGTTTACTAATAAGTTGATCATTCTCAGTTTGGTTTCATTGTAATTTACCCTATTCATAATAAGCGGTGGTCTCACGAGGAACTTTACAGAAACAGCAAGATGCCACACCATTGAAAGGAATAGAGGAAAGAAGTAGGGTGGTGTATAGCCAACTGCCCAGGAATGACTGCAGCAGGCCGACCGTTAACCAAGAAGAGCAGTTAAGTAACAAACGTACATAACGAGGCCTATGTGTTTCATTACAATATACTCCGAAAGGAATGATTGGATGATATCATGGTGTTTTAAGAGAAAACAGCAAGATGAAAGATAAGTGAGTGAAAGTAAGGAAAGAAGTAGGATCATGACAGCTCAATTTGAATGTTTTTGCGATAGCTTTAAAATGTTCCTTCAAGGTCATTGGTGTCCATAGAGCCTCAATTATCCAGTTTCTATAGTGTGAAACGGAACAGGTGATAATAATCAATTTCTGGACAGGACGCTTGTCTATCGCAGATATTTGGTTTCATTGTTAATTTACCCTATTTCATAATAAGTCGAATGGGAAACGAGTTGTTAAACTTTCCCATGAACCACAATGTCGGACCCAGGCTGAAAGAGGTAGAGGAAAGAAGGACACGTCAGATCGTATCTGACAACCCACTATCTACGAGACCACCGGCAGCAGGCCGAACTTTACGAAAGTTTAAAGAGCGGTGGCATAATCTTTTTTCTTTTTTTTTAAATGAGCTGAAACGGTTATGTCAGTTAAATTACAAAGCTGTTTTCATTTATAGCTTTCGTTTGTCTGACCACATAATTGGTGATTTGCACTGAAAGTAAAACAGTCAAGATGAAAGAAAAGGTGAAACAAAACAATGGCAAGGGGCAAAGATAGGAAGCGAAAAACTCATTGTTCTTGATGCCAGATAGGTGTTTGGAATTGTTCCGTGATAAGGTCAGTGCAAGACTCCATTAGAGCTTTAACTTATCAGAAGAAACCATAGTGAAACGGAACAGGTGTGTTTTTTCAGATTATCATGGACAGGACGCCATCTATCAGCTAGATCATTAATTTAGTGCCTTGTCGTTTATCGCTGTTGAACCCATTCGAATCGAGTGGAAAACGAGTTGTTAAATGTCGTTTATCATGGACCACAATGTCGGACCTAGCTATGCTATGATTCAAACTCAGGACCTCATGATCGCAAGTCGTGATGAATTCGTCAGTGTTTCCCTTGCAGGGAAGTTTATCACTGTTGAACACATTCCACTGTGGCATAATCAGTTTTTTTTCTTTTTAACCATTTTTTTAAATTCAGTGCCTTGTAGTTTATCACTGTTGAAACATTCCATTGTCAGTGTTTCATTTGAATTCAGTGCTTGTCGTTTGTCACTGAACCCATTCCATTCAGTGTTTCGTTACTATGCCTTGAGTTTCAGAACACATTCCATTGTCAGTGTTTCGTTATGAATTCAGTGCCTTGTAGTTTATCACTGTTGAAGTAGGAATCATTGTTTGAACCCATTCCATGTCAGTGTTTGCTATGAATTCAGTGCCTTGTAGTTTATCACTGTTGAGTGCAAGACTCCATTTGATTTGAATTCAGAAGGAAAATCATAGCCTTGTCGTTTCAGATTATTATCACTGTTGAACCATTCCATTACAGCTGTTTCGTTATGAATTCAGTGCCTTGTCGTTTATCACTGTTGAACCCATTCCGCTATGAGTGTTTCGTTATGAATTCAGTGACTTGTCGTTTAGTTTATCACTGTTGAACCCATTCCACTGTGAGTGTTTCGTTTATCGCTGTTGAAATTCCAGTTTGCCTTGTTCGTTTATCATTGTTGAACCCATTCCACTGTGAGTGTTTCATCATTTCAATGCCTTGTCGTTTATCACTGTTGAACCCATTCCATTGAGTGTTTCATCATGTGCCTTGTCGTTTATCATTGTTGAACCCATTCCACTAGTGTTTCATCATGAATTCAGTGCCTTGTGTTTGAACCCATCATATGAGTGTTTCATCATTAATTCAGTGCCTTGTCGTTTATCACTGTTGAACCCATTCCACTGTCAGTGTTTCATCATTAATTCAGTGCCTTGTCGTTTATCACTGTTGAACCCATTCCACTGTCTGTCAGTGCCTTGTGTTTTCATCATTAATTCATTCAGTGCCTTGTCGTTTATCATTGTTGAACCCATTCCACTGTCAGTGTTTCGTCATGAATTCGGTGACTTGTCGTTTATCACCGTTGAACCCATTCCAATGTGAGTGTCGATCTCGAGGTAGGAAGGGTGAATGAGCGAAAACAATCTGGAACACTGGTTTTAAACCTTTTTAAATTTTTAACTTTTATACGTGCACTCACTGAACTCTTGATAACTAGAGATATAAAGTAAATTCACATACGATGTGTATGTCCTGACAGCAGCTGAACACCTGAGACTGACTCACCGAACCCCTCCGACTAACTCACCAAAACCCTGAGACTGACTCACCGAAACCCTGAGAGACTGACTCACCGAAACCCTGAGACTGACTCACCGAAACCCTGAGACTGATTCGATCGAACCCAGGTTAAGAACCCCTGTTTTGAAACGTATGAAATTGGTAAGGATTAATTTCTGTGCCAGTATGCGGTGATCTCATGATGAATTAAGAGGAAACAGCAATGTGATATGTAAAAGAAAAGAGTAATAAGGAAAGAAGTCGGACTTACCAGTATAGCCCGCCAACCGCCCACGGATAGGAGTTATATAAATAAGATCTTGATATAAAAAAAACCCATTACTGACACATGTAAGGAAATTCTAAAACCAATATGAAGCAGTTACAATGGATAATCTGTAGAACAACATAAAGCCATACATGGAATAAATATTTTCATTAAAGCTATAAAATGACCCTCTCGTTATCATGTGAGGTCAGCTCAAACTTAATACAAGAACACTTAGATCAGGATAAACATACTTAGTCCCATCTTCAAATATGGATTCAGTTCCTGCTCTTATGTTACCCTAGTATAGAGAAAGCTATGCAACAAACTGCTAAAAAAAAAAAAAAAAATAGGTAGTATCACTGAAGACAAACACTCAGTAAATGAATAAGTCAGTTACTGTGAAGAGATTGAAGATAAAACAACAATCAGGATGAGGAGGATGAGGAAGGGAGTGAAGTAGGAGCAGCATGAGAAGAGAAGTGGGAGGAGGAGGAACAGGAGAAGAGAATGAGAAGGAAAAGAAGAAGAAGAAGAAGAAGAAGAAGAAGAAGAAGAAGAAGAAGAAGAAGAAGAAGAAGAAGAAGAAGAAGAAGAAGAAGAAGAAGAAGAAGAAGAGAAAAAGAAGGGGGAGGAGGAGAGGGAGGGAGGGAGGAGGAGGAGGAGGAGGAGGAGGAGGAGAGAGGAGGAGGAGGAGGAGGAAGGAGGAAGAGGAGAAGGAGGAGAAAAAGAAGAAGAACCAGGATGCGGAAATTCAGTTCTCTGGGCGAAATCTTCGAGTGCCGTGGACCGAGAGAAGAGTAAACCAATACAAACGATTAAAAGAGAGCTTAAATACGTTGGTTTTGCAGCTTTGAAAATAGATTTAATGGGAAAAATGGAAGAGAAGAGCAAATAAGGCAAACCACCCACATCGTACACGAATAACAACGCAAAGCTCAACGGGGAAACGGTTAATGAAATAGTTTACAGATGTCAAGATTAGGATGAATGGAGAGGGTGTGTACGGATGTTCATTGCAACGGCTAAGATCGATAAGAGCGATGCTGAGATGTCATTGTGACAGGTGACACGTGACATCTATATTATTATACACACTATGTTTTTGTATGTATAATTTCGTATATTATGGTCCCTTCCCACACAGTTAGTTTATCTTTACATTTTAATTCTAAGCTTTGTTCCATTGAAACTTACCCCGTTCACCAATATGCTGTCGTATTATGCTGTACTTGTCTGGTGGGCTTTTTTGTTTTTGTTTTACTGAAATTTACTCCATCCGCCAGATGTGGTAGTCTTATGGTGAATAAAGAGGAAACAGTAAGATGAAAGATATGTAAAGAAATGAAAGGAAAGCTGAATAACCTACCAGTAGCCCCGGTCAATCACCCACCCATATTATCCTCTAATCCTAGGGTGGACTAAAGGGAATAGCAAACATATGGTGTAAAAGGGTGATTTTGTGTCTTTCAGTGCAATGTACCCCTTACACCAGTAGTACTCAAAGCCGATTTTCTTAAACTATGAATACAAATGTACTATGCTTGTTTCGCTCACCACACTCTGGCACATTGGGGGGGGGATTGCCGTTCTGCGACGTGGGATAGTTTGAGAAGCACTGCCCTACAGCAATTATAGTTATCCTGGGTGTGAGTTAAGAGGAAATATTATGTAAAACAGTGAAAGGAAAGAAGTTGGACCTACCAATAGAACCCGCCAGCTGCAGTTTGTAAGCAGCAATACAACGTTGAAGCAAGTGGCGAGAAGTTTTACCGTAAGAGTAATGCCCACATGCGGAACACCAAAGTGACGTAATGTCTCACTACAATGAAATAGAAACAAAACAAATGTCTGTGTTGGCATAACGAATTAAGGAACGCCACTGTGCTTCCATGGGTGTATAAATGGAAACTGTGACGTTAATTCTATAGTGTGTACGGCGTACTGTAGTTACAAAAAGAGCACAAACGGAAAGAAAAACAGAAATAGAAAGAAAACAAAAGAACAAACAGAGCTGAATGGCCTATACTGAAGAGTGAACAAAATTAATTATAAATATTTCGAGTGGAAAGATAGAAGTTCTATCTTACATTCCCTAGAATCACTATCCTTGATTTGCCTATGTATATTATGTTCGTGTTTGTGTGTATGTGTGAATTAATGAGTGAGAAACAGGCTGACATACAGACAGACATACATACAGATAGATAAAGACATAGCATAGACAGAGTCGGAGAGAGAGAGAGAGAGAGAGAGAGAGAGAGAGAGAGAGAGAGAGAGAGAGAGAGAGAGAGAGAGAGAGAGAGAGAGAGAGAGACAGGAGACAGGGGCGAGAGAGAGAGAGAAAAGAGATAGAGAGAGAGAGAGAGAGAGAGAGAGAGAGAGAGAGAGAGAGAGAGAGAGAGAGAGAGAGAGAGAGAGAGAGAGAGAGAGAGAGAGAGAGAGAGGATAAGAGAGAGAAAGAGAGAGAGAGAGACAGAGAGAGAGAGAGAGAGACATAGAGAGATAGAGAGAGAGAGAGAGAGAGAGAGAGAGAGAGAGAGAGAGAGAGAGAGAGAGAGAGAGAGAGAGAGAGAGAGAGAGAGAGAGAAAGGGGGGGGGGCAGGCAAACCGACAAACATTCACTTTCTGTCAGACAGACTGATATGCGTTGACGTAAAGATCGTTAGGCAGCTTTTCAAACGAAGATAACTAGAAATAAGTACGCTCTATTTACTGTAAACTTTTTTTAAATCTCAGAGGCATACATAGAACTCGTAATTCAAAGACAGATTGAAGCCTGTTTAAGTTTTTTTGTTTCCTTGTGTTGTCTACTCTACCGCACAGGCGGAAACGCTTTGTGAAAGCAGAGAGTGTAGGTGCTCTCTGTTAAAAGCTAGAAGCAGAATGACAAATGGACATGCCCAGACGCAGAACAAGTGCTTTCTTTTATCCATGACCTGAAGACATTTAGCTCTACCGAATATTTAGAAAAATATAGAAACGCAAAGAAGGTCAGACGGATGCGGTCTCAATGGTCGTGTGGCAGGAAATGGGTCAGCACCGGATGGAGAAACGTCGTGACGAGATCCAGACCCGTGTAGTGTTCAGGAAACGCAGCCTGACTCCATGAAAGACAACTCCTTGAGGGTTTTTTTAATAATTTATATTCGGCGCAAACAGATGACATCCTTTTCCCCACTCCTATAGGAATCGGAGAAAGCAAAAATTGTCTTCATCGCTCGTTTCATTGAAATTTACCGTGTCAACCATATGCGGTGATTTCAGGGTGAATCAAGAAGAAATATCAGTGAAAGAAGAAAGGAAAGACGTAACACCTAGTAGAGGATCCTGACAACCACTCACATTATAAGGGTGCCTTCGTAAGCGGACGGCTGCCTGAATTCCAACCCTTTTGTTGAACGTTCGAAGGGGAAAAAACTGTTGGCTATAATGAGTTAAAACCAATTGTTTTTTCTATGCCAGACGTGAAGGTACAGAACTAGCACTATAATATACAATAAATGAGTTCAAACAATAACAGAGAACGGGTGATTCAGAAGTAGTCACATTCACATTTGTCACATTTGTGACAAGTTATGGACAATTAGTCTAACCAAAACAAAATCGCCTGAACTACTTGAAGAATAGATCGAATTGAAAGTAATATATTATAAAGCTGGAAGACGTTTCAAAATGACAAGAATAAACTTTGAAAACTGCAAACATCCAACTGCAAGAAGATCTTCAGCACACATTTCGACCATTTCCTTTCACTTGTGTTATATAAGAACCAAGAATGCTTATCAATAGAGTAAACAGCAAAATGCAGATATTTTTTTTATCGAACCTGCATCCGATGTAAAATGGGCATGTAATAGTTGGACCAAGAACACAGTGATCTGGGAAATTGCTGGGCACGGTCTCTTCCAACGGAGAATCAGAAAAATCAAAATATGGAAATAGGCAACGCATATTTTGAGGTCACTGTACAATACACACTGCGATGTAACTTTAAACTCTATAGTTATCAAATTGCTATACAACAGGAAACTGGTCCGTCTCACAGACTCTAGTCGACAGTTATTGGAATATAACATATGGAAGCACAATACCATAATTATTATTATCATATTATGATTATTATGATTAGTATTATGATTATGATTTTAATTATAATTAGTATTATTATTATCATCATCATCATCATCATCATCATCATCCTCATCCTCATCATCATCATCATCATCATCATCATTATTATTATTATTATTATCATTATTATCATTATTATTATCATTATATTATTATTGTTATTCTCATTATCGTTATCGTTATCGTTATTGTTATTATCAGTATTATTATTATCATTATCATATAATTATCATTATCATTATTATTATTATTATTATTATTATTATTATTATTATATTATTATTATTATTATTATTATTATTATTATTATTATTATTATTATTATTATAATTATTTTATTATTATTATTATTATTATTATTATTATTATTATTATTATTATTATTATTATTATTATTATTATTATTACTACTACTATTATTATTATTCATAATTAGTGCTATACATGGCCGCAACCCATGTATAGCACAAGCGATGGAAACTAAAACACACAAAAATAAAGTCACAAGACAAAAGGACCTGACTTCAGCTCATTGTAATTTTGTTTTTGTTTCATTAAATTGCACCCCGACCACCATATGCGGTGATGCCAAAATGAATTAAAGGAAACAGTAAGATGTAAAACATGTGAAAAAGTGAAAGAGAACCTACACGAGGCGTCTGCCAACTGCCCACGTTCATTACGTTGCGTTCTCCTACGGGTGTTTACAGTAGTCGGTAAATAGCACACACATTACCACTTCGGGCATATTGAAACTATTTGATCAAACTAAATACTTGTTGGGTTTTTTAAACGTATTTGATTGTAGAAAATGCATCACTATGCAAACAAGCAACAAAAGTGAGAGAAAAGAAAAGAAGAAAGAAAGAGAGAAAGTAAAAGAGGACGAGTTTAACAGCAATTTGACAGAAAACGCGAGTATAATTGTTACAGCAGACTTTGCATGAAGCGAAACATCGATCCGTAAACTTTTGATAATAAAACTAAACAAACTTGGAAGATATATGTTCTTACCACAGGCAATGCGTTTTATCCAAAAATGGAGTAAGAACTTCTCCAAAGGTTTAGATATGATATCTATCCATTGAGAAAATACACCACGGCTCCATTGACACACCGACACATTCAATCAACACGAGAGGTCGCCTGTAGCAGAGATTCATTTCACATACGTTCAATTGTCAAAGCACGACTTTCACTCCGAAAGGAAGAAATAAAACATCCCAGCACGTAACAAATGGTATGATTACAATCTCCGGTCACGTGACGGCATAAGAATTTGGTCAAACACACTTGGCAGTTACGAAACTCTGTTCTATTTACTCTCACAAAAGAGAATCAACATTCCACTGGGAATTGAAGTGGACAGTTTAATAGAATAGAATACATGACAACAGGGTGCGCCGATCACTTCACATTCACGATACAAAATATTATTATGTAAATTATAACCCTCCCGGTCCCATGCTGTGGTATTTAAAGAAGGCTTTGGAATATTTTTAAAAAAAATTAATTTCAATAGAAAGGTAATGTTTATCTTCGTTCTCCTTTTCATCTGTGAGCTCCCGTCGCGTGTCCGATGTGGTGAATGAAACAAGAAAATGTTATCCAGTCCACCTGCTGTGACAAAAGGGGCCAAATAACATGGTTACTCGTAGTGGTTTACTGGAGATTACGACAGATGTAGGCTTGGGGTTGCTCGACCCCATCTAGGCTTTTACCATAAGCGATGATCTCAACTGATTTTTCGACAAGAATTTGTGATGGGTACGAAATTAAAACTTTACAGGCACACCATAAACGTTTTAACGACAGGTTTCAAATAAACTCTTTCACTTGGCACCAAAAATATGACTGTTTTAATGGGCACCAAATAAACATTTTAACTGGACGTTAAAATGAATGTCTGGGCATCAAATAGCCGCCTTCATTAGGCACAGATTAAACGTCGTAGTGGGCATTTCATCAACGCTTTAACTAATTTAACTGGACTCCAAAATTAACGTTGTTAATAGGCACCAATTGAAAGCTGTTACGAGGCACCAAATAAACGTTTCAATGGGTACTAAAAGAATATTTCAGCTTGGCACTACCTGGGCGCATTAACAGGAATTAAAGGAACGCTTTAACTAGGCAATAAATGAACATTTAATAAACACTAACTAAGCGCTTGGAGCATCAAGTGAACATTTAACAAGCGCTAACTGAGCGTTTGGGGCATTAAATGAAAATTTAACAAGCACTAACTGAGCGCTTGGGGCATCAAATGAACATTTAACAAGCACGATTGAGCGCTTCGATCAACAAATGAACATTTAACAAGCACTGGGAGCATCAAATGAACATTTAACAAAGACTAACTGAGCACTTGGAGCATCAAATGAACATTTAACAAACGAACTGATGATCAACAAATGAACATTTAACAAGCACTAAATGAGAGCTGGGAGCATCAAATGAACATTTAACAAAGACTAACTGAGCACTTGGAGCATCAAATGAACATTTAACACGCATTAACTGAGCGCTTCGATCAACAAATGAACATTTAACAAGCACTAAATGAGAGCTGGGAGCATCAAATGAACATTTAATAAAGACTAACTGAGCACTTGGAGCATCAAATGAATATTTAACAAACACTAACTAAGCGCTTGGAGCATAAAATGAACATTTAACAAAGACATACTGAGCGCTTGAAGTATCAAATGAATATTTAACAAAGACTAACTGAGCGCTTGAGCATAAAAATGAACATTTAACAAAATGAGATTTATTGACTTGAAGTACCAAATGAATATTTAACAAAGACTAACTGATGGAGCATAAAATGAACATTTAACAAAGACTTACTGAGCGCTTGAAGTATCAAATGAACATTTAACAAAGACTAACTGAGCGCTTGGAGCATAAAATGAACATTTGAGCATTGGAGCATAAAATGAACATTTAGCAAAGACTAACTGAGCGCTTGGAGCATAAAATGAACATTTAGCAGAGACTTACTGCGCTTGGAGCTTGGCAAAGCTGAGCGCTTCATAAAATGAACATTTAACAAAGACTTACTGGAGCGCTTGGAGCATAAATGAACATTTAGCAAAGACTGAGCGCTTGGAGCATAAAATGAACATTTAGCAAAGACTTACTGAGCGCTTGGAGCATAAAATGAACATTTAGCAAAGAACTGAGCGCTTGAGCATAAAATGAACATTTAGACAAAGACTGAACTGAGCGCTTGGAGCATAAAATGAACATTTAGCAAAGACTAACTGAGCGCTTGGAGCATAAAATGAACATTTAGCAAAGACTTACTGAGCGCTTGGAGCATAAAATGAACATTTAGCAAAGACTTACTGAGCGCTTGGAGCATAAAATGAACATTTAGCAAAGACTAACTGAGCGCTTGAGAATGTTTCCACTGGCACTAAAATGGAAGCTTTAACGGGCATCTAAAACAAAGTGAGAGCATGAAACTCACGAGATGTGTGTTCATCTCCGATAAGGCTGGAAATCAAATCGCTATAATATCTCCAATCAGCAGATATCGTCTACTAGAAAAATTTCATACTGAGAGGGCACCACTGTTGAGGATTTAAAAAATAAACGACAAAAGAAAGATATCGATAGCCCCCTAGACCAAGGCACAGACACTGTGTATAGACTCTACTATGGACCAATGATTTTTCGAATAAACGTTGCAAGATAACCAGCCTTTTCTCAATATTAAAAGTTGCTTGAGTCGCATGTTAATCCTACCCCTTGTTCTTATTCCACCCAATGTATCGAATCGTAATGTCGATTTAATCACACGCGTTATCGGCATGCTGTGAAATATAAACAAAAAGGTTTTTTAATAAAATCGTACTCTCTGTAATTTATGATACTATCGTATTATTTAATAATAGCCATTTTCTTATCGAACAAAGTACATAAACACGTTCCTATTTGTACATGGTCAAGAGGGGAGACAGCGGCGCATTTCCAGTTGAGTTTCTAATTATAATATCTTTTTCTCTCTCATAAAACACTGGAGTTCGTTTTGCATTCAATCATGTTTAGTATAAGCTGTAAGTACCTTTTTTCTACTATTCACTTTTTTGCCTTTACATTTAAAACCACAGTTGAGAGGAGGAAAGGCGGCTTGCTTATTTGCTCCTCTCTTTCCGTTATTCATTACGTGGAGTATATTACAGTACTATCTGTCACTCACTCTGAAGATGACAGCAGGAAGAATACTAAGTAGTAGTTTTAATGTGAAGTGGACATGGTGAAGGGGCACGAGCAAACACTCGTGTCATCTTCAACCGGCTCCTTGCCCCAGCATGATGACTTTACTTACTTGGTAAACCCAGGACAAGGTCAGACGGATAAGGAAAGATCGACAAGGCCATATCGAACATTTTATAAATTCGAATACAAAATATCGACCTTCGGTGTTCACAATTGAAACGTGATTGAACAATTGAACAGCCATATTTAAAATTTACCCTTGAATTGAGTCTATTTGATGTGCTCTTAAATATTCCTTTCGGTAGAAATCCTTATCTACAACTGTTTAGTTACAAATTACAAGGGGCTCATATTAACAACATCCACTACGATAAGGACACAAAGCTTCAAAACCCAATGGCTTCACTGTCTCACTGACTTGGTCTTGCGATTTTAGTAGATAAGACATTGCAATTGAGTGCCTTCCCTCCTATTCCAGAACACGCGTGACCGATAACCCCATATTAAAACACGTAGACACTGCGGGGTTTTGTTGTTTTGTTGTTGTTTTTTTTTTTTGCCTTACAGCCTTTCAGCTCTAGATCTACGTGGGAAATAAAAACAACGAAATATTAAAGATAAAACTCAAATATTGGGAATTCTTGATATCAAGGAGTAATAATTTGTGACGCAGAATTCAGGTATGAAGTTAAAATAGTACATATATGAGAAATTGTTTGAACCAAAAGTGTTTGGATCCCAACATCTCATTGTGTTGTCTTAGGTCTTGTGACGCCTAGCGAATGTGAAGGGTGAAAACTGGAAATAGTTAAGTGATGCGGTGAAATCAAAATCGTCTTGAGTTGGCCACGATAGTGAGACGGCAGTGGATTGTGCAACTCCGATGTTAACAATTATAACGAGCTCCCGTCAATTTTTTAAGTAAAACACCAGGTGAAAGGGAAGTCACTGGGCTTGCAACCCAACGACACACTCATAGATCTGCAAATATCCATGTATCTGCATGTCTAAGTATTATATATCCATCTATCCAAACTTTGCATCTATCTCTCTACCTATCTCTCTATCTATATATTTCTCTATCTCTATCTATCTATCTATCTATCTATCTATCTATCTATCTATCTATCTATCTATCTATCTATTTATATATCCATCTATCTCTATCTATATTCTCTATTACATAGCTACAT
>JAXRKP010001417.1:20000-32500 GCA_037039925.1 Doris montereyensis
CACTGTGAGATTGTGAGTTCGAGTCCTTGTTCGCTGTGTAGCAGGAAAAAAACCACTTAATACATAATTCTATTTATTCTTTGTTTAAACGAGAAGCGAATGGGCATAAACCACAGCTTAGAAGTAACGTCTTGTGATAAACTCATGTCCTGTACACATAGGGAGTAGGTAGTGATGTTGTATTATCTGTTCGACTCAAGGATACAACAATCAGTATATGCTCCGGGTCAGAGCTTTAAGGTCTTGAAGGAGATTCACTTTTTACACTCTCAAGAAGAAAAAGAAATCCCTTACTCTCTAGGAACATACACTAGACGCTCCGAATACGGATCTTTCATCACCTCTTGTCTGAAACAACAGAACATTCAGAGAGTGCCGGCTATATGACCTTTTGTGCTTATTAAAAATTCATTGATGGTTTAATCGGCACAAAAACATGACCAAATCCTAGTGTGGTGCGTTGATGTGAGTGGAAACCAACTAAACAACTAACCAATCACCGTAAGATAGTCTAATAACATCAAATGAACTCGATTTTCGCCTCGTAAGCCTCAGTGTCTGGCGGTTCAAAACCCACCATGAACGCGCAAAAAAAAAAAATAATGACAACAATTTTTGGGCCAAAAACACCGCGTGACTATTCGCAATGTATGAGACTCGGTGGCTATGGGTAAGCGAAAGCCACGTACCAACCAAACGTCACGTACATACTACATCGCGTTTGCAGTCTTGTTAATGTGATTGTAAGTGTATAGTGACAACCCTTTCCAATGACAGACTTTCTTTTCAAGCGTCACGAATGAACATTGTCATAATATGACTGAAAGGATGAAAGAATGGATGAATAAATATAAGAACGGTTCATGAATGAATGAATGAATGAAGGAATGAATGAATAGATGGATGCTACTGGTTCAGTCAATATACGCAACTTTGTTAACTCGTCATGCAAGAGACAGTGAACTGACACTTTTACACTCTCAATCCTAAGACGTGCACATTATCCATCTCATCTTACGCTCCTTGATTCTTTTCGTTTTCTGTCCCTGATCAATGTTTTTCTTTTTTTCTTTTTCAAAGTTGTTGTTTCCTCCTCTTTCGATTGATTCATTCAAACCACACCATTTGCTTCAAGCAAGGCCATCTCTTTTAGCTTTACAAATGAGTTGGAGTAAGCCATTTACAATAACAATGTATTTTACAACTATTGTTTATTTACCTTTTTCTCTTTCTTTTTTTGTTTGGTCAGAATTCAAAAGGCAGAGCGGCGCTGTTTTGAGATGGATGTGGATTAAATTAATACAAGGAAACAAATCAACACAAATGGTCGTCTCGCTATACTTTGTGAAGGCACTACATAGAGAACAGAAACTCGCCAAGAATGGAGAAAAGGGGAAAGAAGTGATAAAGCCAATAAAGTTTGACCTTTATGAAACGAAAATAAGTTTGAAAAACAACACGTAAGGGGTACAACAAGTAGTAGATCACATTACGGAGCACACCCCACTGTCAATCAGTTTGAAGGAAGCAATATCATTCTCTTCAAACCCTCATATTGGTCATAATAATGATAGGTTGTGAAATCTGAAGACGAAAACATGATGCATGTTTATATCATGAAAACGTCTGATAGACTCTTGCTCTTTGGGCTCAAGGTCAGACAGATTCAAAGATTAAAATAAGCGTTTCCCACCCGTATAATAGAAAGGGCGTGTGAAACACTTCACATTTTTTTTCCACTTGGTCCAGGGAGGACATAGTGGATTCGCGCCAATGTGCAATGCAGGTGTTAAAGCTGGTCAACTTTTGCTCTTGCACAGCACCATAATAGCACGTGTCCTGAATGCACCTAGAACAGAAGCCTTTATGGATTCATGTTATTTCATTATATTGTTTTCCCCATCCCTCCTTACTGCGTGATGGAGTGACATTTATTACAGTCGTTTATATCAGCAAATCGGTTTCCAGTTTCGATTTGTACGAGACAAAACTACCGAAATAACAAATAATATGAAAAGATTTTTTTAATTCAGGTACAAAAACCGTCAAAGACGAGAAATATGTCAAGCATTTGATTTTAGCTGGTTGATGTCTTGATTGTAACGGTTTCATCATATTTGTTATTATTATGTTGTTGTTTTTTATTCTCCTTATTCTCCTCCTTTTACTCTTACTTCTTCCACTTTTCCTTTTTCTTCTTACTTCTTCCACTTTTCCTTCTTCTTCTTCTTCTCCTTCTTCTTCTCCTTCTTCTTCTTCTTCTTCTTCTTCTTCTTCTTCTTCTTCTTCTTCTTCTTCTTCTTCTTCTTCTTCTTCTTCTTCTTCTTCTTCTTCTTCTTCTTCTTCTTCTTCTTCTTCTTCTTCTTCTTCTTCTTCTTCTTCTTCTTCTTCTTCTTCTTCTTCTTCTTCTTCTTCTTCTTCTTCTTCTGCTAATTCCTCTTCTTCTTCTTCTTCCTAATTCCTCCTTCTCCTTCTCCATCTTCTCCTTCTTTTTGTTCTTCTATTCCGTCAAAAATCTACATCTCCGCATCTCAGACTGCACTTCCAGAAGCGTTGTTTTCATCATCTGCTCAACGTCTTCCCATTTACTTTGTCTCCCCTACCATAACGACATGCCAGTCATTTGCGTCTTCGATTCTAAGCTGTCGTTGATGTTGGACCATTGGGTTGACTTTGTTTCGTTGTTATTGTTGTTATTGTTTTTGGTGGGTTTTTTGGTTTTTGTTTTGGTTTGGGAGTGGGGGATGTTGGGTTCACGTTCAATAATTAGTTTACTGGGTTTTATTTGTGTTTGTACTCTGTCTACGAAACATAACATTTTCTCTGCAGGACTCAATTTAAATTTCAATGTCGACTATCACCTTACTCGTTGACTTGCCTTTAATGTACGTCTGTTGCACCTGTAATATGCAAGCCGTTAAAACATAACACCTTTTTGCTTGTCTTGTTCTATGTAGAACCTTTTCATCTAAGTCAGTTCTTTTGTTACTGCGACAAATCTCTTCTCATTCGTGTTGTTCTATCTCCACTTTCCGTCGTTGTAATCTCAATACATGTAGTATAACCTAAGATCAGACTTGAACATCACACGCTTTGTCTGGATTTGTTTCCTTCTGTTTTCACTAGTCTAAACGGAAAGGATGGCGGTTAGTGGGAGAGGAGGGGGGCGGCTCACATCAAGTTTCAGATTTTTAACTCGTACACAAGGGCCCCCCCCTCCCGCCCATGTGCAACATTCGTTCTGTAGCAATGTCTGCTGTCGAGACATGAACAAAAAACCAACAAAAGGATAGAGAGCAAACTGAGAAGAGTTGAAAGGCGTTGTCTCAGGAAAATACTGCGTGCCTGGTAGGAAGACAAGGTGCTTCAAACAAATAGAAATCTGTGGAAAGTTGAATCGAGAAAATTATCGAGGAAATAAGAAAGAGCAGGTGAGAATGGCTTGGTCATGCATTTCCTATGAATAAAACAAAACAGCCAATCACATATCTAATTTCAACTCCTATGAATAAAACAAAACAGCCAAACACAGATCTAATGTTAATTCATAATATGAATAAAACAAAACAACCAAACACAGATCTAATGTTAACTCCTATGAATAAAACAAAACAGCCGAACACAGATCTAATGTTAACTCATATGAATAAAACAAAACAACCAAACACAGATCTAATGTTAAATCCTATGAATAAAACAAAACAACCAAACACAGATCTAATGTTAACTCACATGAATAAACAAAACAGCCAAACACATATCTAATGTTAACTCATATGAATAAAACAAACAACCAAACACAGATCTAATGTTAACTCCTATTAATAAAACAAAACAGCCAAACACAGATCTAATGTTAACTCCTATTAATAAAACAAAACAGCCAAACACAGATCTAATGTTAACTCCTATTAATAAAACAAAATAGCCAATCACAGATCTAATGTTAACTCCTATTAATAAAACAAAACAGCCAATCACAGATCTAATGTTAACTCCTATGAATAAACAAAACAGCCAAACACAGATCTAATGTTAACTCCTATGAATAAAACAAAACAGCCAAACACAGATCTAATGTTAATTCCTATTAATAAAACAAAACAGCCAATCACAGATCTAATGTTAACTCCTATGAAAAATAACAAAACAGCCAAACACAGATCTAATGTTAACTCCTATGAAAAATAACAAAACAGCCAATCACAGATCTAATGTTAACTCCTATGAAAAAATAACAAAACAGCCAATCACAGATCTAATGTTAACTCCTATGAAAAATAACAAAACAGCCAATCACAGATTTAATGTTAACTCCTATGAAAAATAACAAAACAGCCAATCACAGATCTAATGTTAACGTCCCGGGACGAAAGGAGCAAAGGAGGACCCTCGGTTACATGGAGACGAATTGTTGAATAAAACAGAGAAGAAATAGGAAAGACTTAAAATGAATTGATGAAGACGATACTTTCCATTATAATAATAATAATAATAATATAGAGACGCCTTATTGACTCCCTTTTTATATGTATTTATTTGATACTGGTATATAAGCTCTTCGACAAAGCCATGATATTTGGATTGACGAAAGGTTGGGTGTTTTTATCTCATAAACATTAGCAAATTTTCATGGTCTTTGCATTCCAGACAAAAACAAAAACCCCAATATTACCATATTATGTACTCCATAAAGTGGGTGAACTAAACGACATTGACAAGTCTTAGACCTGCTTATTTTTAGAGGCAATGTGCCGCGTTCACAATTTCAATGCACACATTCCATATTGTTGAAAGCATCAGCTGTGTCGTTCTATTGATTCAAACGTTTGAGATTTTACATCCCTCTCGAGATATTCGTTTGAAAGTCTTTTCTTTCTCAACTGGTATTTTTAAGGAAGTATACAAAACATGAGCTTCAGAGAGAAAGAGAGAAAGAAAGAAAGAAAAAGAAGGAGAAAGAGAGAGAAGAGAGAGAGAGAGAGAGAGAGAGAGAGAGAGAGAGAGAGAGAGAGAGAGAGAGAGAGAGAGAGAGAGAGAGACAGACAGACAGACAGACAGACAGACAAACAGACATACAGACATACAGACAGAGAGAGAGAGACAGAGACAGACAGACAGACAGACAGACAGACAGACAGAGACAGAGACAGAGACAGAGACAAGACAGAGACAGAGACATGAGACAGAGACTGGGAGGAAAGAGAAAGAGAGAGAGAGAGAGAGAGAGAGAGAGAGAGAGAGAGAGACAGACAGACAGACAGACAGACAGACAGACAGACAGAGACAGAGACAGAGAGAGAGACAGAGAGAGATGACAGACAGACAGGGACAATGACAGTGATAGAGAGAGATAGACAGACGAAGACAAAGTAAAAGACAGAGACAGACAGATAGATAGACAATCAGAGACAGAGCAAGAGAGAATCAGTTTTCATTGAAATTTACGACGTCCGCCATATGCGGATGATCTCAGGGTGAATTAAGAAGAATAGAGAGAGGGGAAAGAGCAGAGAGAAAGGGTGAGAGATACAGGGTCAGAGTTAGCACGGAGAAAGAGATGCACAAGAATCCACAAAATCACAATAATAATGAGGGTGAAAAGACGCCATAAATACTTTTATCTCTACAATGATTTTTTTTCCTGCTTGCTTTTTGGGGCCATCTTGACACACGGAGAACAAGCGTCTCACGACGGCGTCATCGTTGTGTTATGAGTGTGCATTCGATCGGCGTTTCGCTAATATTTAGGATGTCCCTTTTTTTTTAAAGTTCGCTTTTTTAAAGACCCAGACTCTAGCGCCCTTTCTATTTGCGCTCGTCAAACATTACAGTTCATTCATCATTCATACAGAACGGTTTGTTTTGCAAGAACTCAAATGAGTATGATTGTATTTCCAACACCGAAATACACATTGAACTCAACACCTAATATCATGACAGAAGGGGACATTTTTCCCTCATAAGTAATCAATATTGTTTATTGTTATTGTTGTGTTTAGTGTCACCCTTTGGAATAACAGTGTTGTGAATCTCCAGCAGTTAACGGTAAACTGACGCCATGTGTCCTCAAGGTCTGTTTGGTTGATTTCACCATCTTCTCCTCCCACCTGGGGCCGCTGGCAGGTGTCGGGCAGAATACAATCAGTGGTTTTGGTGCTTGGTTTTTAGCTTTCTCTGTTCGTAGTTGTTTTGTTCTATACATGAGGGGAGGATTTGGTTTGTTTTAGATTGTTAGTTTCGTTCGGGATCTTGTTGAGGGGGCGAGGGAGGCTGTTGTTGGGGTTGGGTTGGGTTTTTTTTGGGAGTGGGGGTTGGGGGAAGGAGGGTATTGTGTGAGTGTGTGTAGGGGGGTGAGGTGGATAATATTAGTCTGTCAGAGGGAATTACCTCCCATCACAGCTGGGACCCATTCTACATGGGTAGGACGAGGAGAAATAAAAGTGCAGGTATAGTGAAAGTTGAAATCGAACCCATAGCCTTAGCTTTGTACCCCAAACCACATATACTTCTCCGCCACCCTATCCTGTCTTTCAATCTCCTTTGATAATCTTTCTACATTTTTATTTTTCCTTTTTTTGGATCATAAATCAACCGATTGAGTGACCTCCCTGTTTATATAGCTGCCAGTGTTACTGGTGTTACCCTATTTGAGAAAACCGCTGCTAGCAGTGAAGAGGCGGATGATGTCAGTTCCTTAAAACAAATATTCGCCTCTTTTCTTTCGTTTTTTTGACTGTTCATTATGTATTTTCAGGCCAGTGAAGAGAGAACACAGAAAGATACATGTCCCCTCAAACTGACGCATGGTGTTAGATCTATTGACTTTACTCTTCGTCAAATTTCATTTCCTAGTTACGTCTTCGTTCCAACGTTAATTCAACTTTAATCTCCCTGATGCTGTCTTTACCAACCAATTTCATCGGACCCCCAAGTATAGATTTGGCTAAGACGTTTTAAGGCTAAGGTAAGCTTGATAGAGAGACAGGGTAAACAAAGATTATTATTATTCACCAGTTGGTTGGCTTGACTTGCGAGAAGTAACTGGTCTCTTACATCTTGGGATGGAACAACAATTGCACGGACATTGCTACGTGTGTTACTGCTACCGCGACTACAGCTGCTGCTGCTACTACTACTACTACTACTAGTACTTTCTACTACTATTACTATTATTACTATTGCTACTACTACTATTATTAGTACTACTATTACTACTACTACTATTGCTACTGCTACTACTACTACTACTACTACTACTACTATTTTTATTATTACTACATGTACTACTACCTCAACCAATACAACTAATACTAATGCTGCTACTACTACTACTACTATTACTACTATTACTCATTACTACTACTTCTACTACTACTTCTCACTACTACCACTACCAGCTACTACTACTACTACTACATACTGCTACTACTACTACAGTGCTACTGTTTATTATTATCATTGTTATTAGCAGTAGTAGTAGCAGCAGCAGCAGCAGCAGCAGCAGCAACAGCAAGTTGCTGCGCAGCAGCAGGCAGCAGCAGCAATAGCAACAGCAGCAGCAGCAGCAGCAGCAGCAGCAGCAGCAGCATAAATAGTAATAATAATGGCAGCGGCAGCAGCGGTAATGTGTGAACAAGCATCCAGGCAGTGGTTTAATAATAGCAGCAGCAGCGTAGTCGCAGCAGCAGCCCGCAGTAGTAGGTAGCAGCAGTAGTAGTAGTCGCAGCAGCAGCAGTAGTAGCAGTGGCAGCAGTAGTAGTAGTAGTAGTAGTAGTAGTAGTAGCAGTAGTAGTAGTAACAGCAGCCAGTAGTAGTAGTTAGTATTAATAGCAGTAACAGTAGAAGTAGTAGTAGCAGTAGTAGTAGTAGTAGTAGCAGCAGTAGTAGCAGCAGCAATAGTAGCAGCAGCTTGCAGTGTGTGTGTGTGCCAGCAGTAGCAGCAGCAGCAGTAGCAGCAGCAGCAGCAGCAGCAGCAGCAGTAAGATAGTAGCAACAGCAGTAGCAGCAGCAGCAGCAGCAGCAGCAGCAGCAGCAGCAGTAGTAGCAGCAGCAGCAGCAGCAGCAGCAGCAGCAGCAGCAGCAGCAGCAATAATAATAGCAGCAGCATTAGCAGCAGCAGCAGCAGCAGCAGCAGCAGCAGCAGCAGCAGCACGTAATAATAAGTAGCACGATGTATGTAATAGCAGCATTAGTAATAGCAGCAGCAGCAGCAGCAGCAGCAGCAGCAGCAGCAGCAGCAGCAGCAATAGCAGCAGCAGCAGCAGCAGCAGCAGCAGCACGACGTAGTAGTGTCACTGTTTATCTAATAATTTTATCAACAGCACCAGTATTGGATGTCAACAGTATCCCTATCCAGATGATTATAATCATAACCATTATCATTACATGTATTACAATACATGCATTAATCATCAGTTGAGTGTGTCTATGTTGGCAGTGAATGTCACTCCTGAGTGAGACGTTTACATGTTGAATCAAGTCGAGTTACTCCAGTGCAAGGACGTGTTTACAATACAGACGGATTGGATAACATGAAAAGGAAAGAAATATTTACCCCAAACACAGTGTTGTGCAGGCGAAGTTGAGGAAATGCTTGTATGCTGATGCTATTCATCCAGACATCTAGATAAAAAAAGATAGACAGACAGACAGACGGATAGATTGGTCGGTCAGTATATAGATAAATATATAGATAGATAGATAAATAGATAGATAGATAGATAGATAGATAGATAGATAGATAGATAGATAGATAGATAGAAAGATAGATGGGTAGATAGATAGATAGATAGATAGATAGATAGATAGATAGATGGGTAGATAGATAGGATAGATAGATAGATAGATAGATAGATAGATAGATAGATAGATAGATAGATAAATAGATAAATAAATAGATAGATAGATAGATAGATATACAGATAGATAGATAGATGGGCAAATATATAGGATAGCTATATAGATAGATAGATAGATAGATAGATAGATAGATAGATAGATAGATAGATAGATAGATAGACAGACATACAGACAGACAGACACATATAGATATATAGAAAGATAGATGGATGAATGAATGGAGATTGATAAACATGTAGATAACGGATAATGACGCCATGAGACGAAGAGAGAGATTGAAGAATACAAACGAAACTATATTAGCTCTGAATACGAATCAAACGAAGATCCATAAAAGATATAGAAAACTGCGTGCATGTGCAAGAAGAACCAGGAGAATAGAGAAAAGGTGCGCACAGTTGAAAAATGTCTGCACACTAAGCTGCGTGCATGTGCACATGCATTCTCATGCACAATAAAAGGTGCACACAGTCCGTGTCTAACGTTCATTCTCATGCACAATACAAACAAACTTGTCGTGTCTAACGTTCATTCTCATGCACAATAAAAACACACTTGTCGTGTCTAACGTTCATTCTCATGCACAATACAAACAAACTTGTCGTGTCTAACGTTCATTCTCATGCACAATAAAACAAACTTGTCGTGTCTAACGTTCATTCTCCATGCACAATAAAACAAACTTGTCGTGTCTGGCGTTCATTCTCATGCACAATACAAACAAACTTGTCGTGTCCAACGTTCATTCTCATGCACAATAAAAACAAACTTGTCGTGTCTAACGTTCATTCTCATGCACAATACAAACAAACTTGTCATGTCTAACGTTCATTCTCATGCACAATAAAAACAAACTTGTCGTGTCTAACGTTCATTCTCATGCACAATAAAAACAAACTTGTCGTGTCTGACGTTCATTCATGCACAATAAAACAAACTTGTCGTGTCTAACGTTCATTCTCATGCACAATAAAACAAACTTGTCGTGTCTGACGTTCATTCTCATGCACAATACAAACAAACTTGTCGTGTCTGACGTTCATTCTCATGCACAATAAAAACAAACTTGTCGTGTCTAACGTTCATTCTCATGCACAATAAAAACAAACTTGTCATGTCTGACGTTCATTCTCATGCACAATAAAACAAACTTGTCGTGTCTAAACTTGTCGTGTCTAACGTTCATTCTCATGCACAATACAAACAAACTTGTCGTGTCTAACGTTCATTCTCATGCACAATAAAAACAAACTTGTCGTGTCTAACGTTCATTCTCATGCACAATACAAACAAACTTGTCATGTCTAACGTTCATTCTCTAACGTTCATTCTCATGCACAATGCACAATAAAACAAACTTGTCGTATCTAACGTTCATTCTCATGCACAATACAAACAAACTTGTCGTTCGTTCATTCTCATGCACAATGCAAACAAACTTGTCGTGTCCGACGTTCATTCTCATGCACAATAAAAACACACTTGTCGTGTCTAACGTTCATTCTCATGCACAATACAAACAAACTTGTCGTGTCTAACGTTCATTCTCATGCACAATACAAACAAACTTGTCGTGTCTAACGTTCATTCTCATGCACAATACAAACAAACTTGTCGTGTCTGACGTTCATTCTCATGCACAATACAAACAAACTTGTCGTGTCTGGCGTTCATTCTCATGCACAATGCAAACAAACTTGTCGTGTCTGACGTTCATTCTCATGCACAATACAAACAAACTTGTCGTGTCTAACGTTCATTCTCATGCACAATACAAACAAACTTGTCGTGTCTGACGTTCATTCTCATGCACAATACAAACAAACTTGTCGTGTTTAACGTTCATTCTCATGCACAATGCAAACAAACTTGTCGTGTCTGACGTTCATTCTCATGCACAATGCAAACAAACTTGTCGTGTCTGACGTTCATTCTCATGCACAATGCAAACAAACTTGTCGTGTCTAACGTTCATTCTCATGCACAATACAAACAAACTTGTCGTGTCTGACGTTCATTCTCATGCACAATGCAAACAAACTTGTCGTGTCTGACGTTCATTCTCATGCACATGACGCACACAAACAAAAACGACGCACGCTCTGGTTGTGACTCCGTGTTTTGTTTTGTTTTTTAGCTTGTTGTCCGTGTTCACCACACAGGTCGCACTGTAAGTGTAAGCCGAACATTCCACGGCCGCGACGGAAAACTGTGCACAGCTACTGTCTTGAGCAGTCAAGTGGCCCACACATTGAGCACAAACGCATCGAATGAGCATGCGCCCTGTTTGCCGAAAATAGCAAGGTGTAAACTGGGCATAACGCTGTAATGGCAAGACATGTATATATTGCGTACCTTCCGTTGCATTTTATTTTTGTGCTACAACATCCAAAATTGTTCAAGGACGTCACCGTGTTTGATTATTTTGCAGCGTTATACTGATTAAAGCCTCTTTATCGTTGTCTCTGCGTTGACCTGATTTTAAAAACAACAGTTTTGATATCATTTCCTGGTATTGAAAAGGCATTACTTCGTTCAGTGTGCAATCATTGTGTATGATTTCAGAATGGTCGAGACCAAAAAAGAAGAAGACAACGAAAATGAAAAAGAACAAAAGAAGAAGAAGAAGAAGAAGAAGAAGAAGAAAAGAAAAAGAAGAAGAAGAAGAAAATGAAGAAAGACATAGAGAGAGAGAGAGAGAGAGAGAGAGAGAGAGAGAGAGAGAGAGAGAGAGAGAGAGAGAGAGAGAGAGAGAGAGAGAGAGAGAGAGAGAGAGAGAGATAGAAAGAGATAGAGAGAGAGAGAGAGAGAGAGAGAGAGAGAGACAGACAGACAGACAGACAGACAGACAGACAGAGACAAAGACAGACACAGACACAGAGAGATAGAGGCAGAGCGAGATGAAAGGACCGGGGAGGGGGTTGAAATTAAACTGCGCACATGCCACTAAGCAAGCCAGACAAAAAAGAACATCAATACTGGAGAAACGAAGGATCAGTGGAAAAGCCGGCAAAAAAGGCGAATGACATCTGTGTGGCAAGCATTGTGCGCGTGAGCACGAACGCACGGAGCACACGAGACTTTATATGTGTGTATGTGTGTAGGCATGTGTGTGTGTGTGTGTGTGTGATATATATATATATATATATATATATATATATATATATATATATATATATATATAGAGAGAGAGAGAGAGAGAGAGAGAGAGAGAGAGAGAGAGAGAGAGAGAGAGAGAGAGAGAGAGAGAGAGAGAGAGAGAGAGAGAGAGAGAGAGAGAGAGAGAGAGGGCGTCAGCGAGGGTGGTGGAGGAGAGGCCATAACAAAAAGGTCGCGAAATGAACGCGTGCTTTCATGTACCAGATTCAGATCTAGATTTAAACAAACCGTTTGAATGGAAACTCTCTAAATAAGTACACAAGGGGAGAGAAAGAAAGAGGTTGAGGTTGGTGGTGCCATTTGTCACTGATTGCATCACACTTGCACTCACCCAACAGCTGTTAAGAATCCAAACAAGAAATTTTAGTTATCAATGTGAATTCTCTGCTGTGGAACTCTTTGTCAGTTTTTCTCTTATCTGTAACAGATAAATGGTTAATGAAATACGTTGGGTTTAGATTTTTAAAACATTTGAACCA
>JAXRKP010001417.1:40000-127029 GCA_037039925.1 Doris montereyensis
AAAATATGAAAATAAGTAAGTAATAAAAGGTGAGAAGGAGATAGAGAGGAGAGAAATAGAGAGAGAGAGAGAGAGAGAGAGAGAGAGAGAGAGAGAGAGAGAGAGAGAGAGAGAGAGAGAGAGAGAGAGGGAGGGAGGGAGGGAGAGAGAGAGGGAGAGAGAGAGAGAGAGAGAGAGAGAGAGAGAGAGAGAGAGAGAGAGAGAGAGAGAGAGAGAGAGAGAGAGAGAGAGAGAGAGAAAAGGAAGGGGAAGAAGAAAGGGAGATAGAGAGGTGTGAGTATGGGAAACAAGAACGAAAAAAATGGGATAACTATAAGACTAGATCTGTATCTCACTGGGTCTAGATAGAGAATGAATGAAAGGAAGTATCAATCAAGGCAAAAATTTACACTGAAGGTGCGAAATGTATATAAATTACAAATGTATCGATGCAATAAGGGAACAGAGTAAACAACTTATCTGAAATTTCAAAAAATGCCAGTTAGCACTAGCTGATGCTTTCCAAGTTATCGAAGTCTTAAGTATTTTCTCCTTGGTGATAAAATAGGGTGTATTCCGTAATCGTAAGAAACCGTGCGCAAAGTTGATTCCAGGAAGTGGTGAACGCAGAAGAAAAAAAAAGAAAAAAAAACCCCACAAAAAAGGTGTGTGCAAAGATGCCTACCAATGAGTACGCTACCATAGATGGGCACACGGGGTGTGAACTGCCAGGAGGACCCAACTTTGCCCGAGATAGGAAGGGGTGGGGTGGGGGGGAGCAGGGTTAGGGTGGGATAGTTTCATGGGGGTGGTGGTTGGGGGGGGGGGGGCGTATGGGGTAGGGTAGAGAATGGTGAAGGGTCAGGGATAGTGATAGCGTGTGCCCGACTATGGAAGTTATTCCAGAGAAAACTATACAACTTGGGGAGTAGGACAATAAACTATGTTGTAGACTGCCATTTTGGTTTTGTTGACAATTCTTGTTTACCTACAAATGCCTTTCCTAGATAGTTATATATTGCACTTGCCTTTTGTATTCTGTGGCTGATTTCTTCTCTTAGTTTTACTACATGTTTAGTGTTGTGAAATTTCAATTGCGTTTTTCTTTAAAGATATGTTTTAGACAATGTTTTTGCTATTTGGCCTTATTTATACATATTTTGTCATGAAATTTTGCATGTAGATAACCATTTACTGTACAAACAAACTGAGGTTTTTTATTATTCCGAAAAATAAATGTTTTTTCAAAAAAGAATTTTCATGAAAAAAAATTATATGATTTATGTGGCAAACTAAAAAAAATCATAAAAACATAAATAAACCTAGAAGTCTGAATTTTGTTTTGAAGGTTTTTAAAGTCATTACCTTGAACAATTTGTATGCGAAGTTAGGAGTGATTTGGTCATAATGTTTTTCTAAAAAATCGTAACTATTCAAGATGACAGCCGTTTCCATGGCAACCAAGTAAACGACACCATATAAACTTATGTTTCAATACACTGATTACATATATGCATAATTTAACAGAAAAAAATCAAAAGTAAACAAAAATAGTTTCAGAACCTGCATATCCCCCTAAAGTAGTCTTACAACATGTATAAATTGCTTTCATCTTGTTTTCAACAAAACCATCATTCAACATTGGTACTCAAATTTGCATCTGATTAATATTCTCTCTCTTCATTTTTTTTTTTTTAAGAATGAAAAAAGAACATGAGGTAAATGAATGTTAGATAATAAGTGAAAACAATATTGTGTAAAATGTATCACATACTATATTTTAAAAAAAGGTTAAGAAAAAACAGGGAAATAGGAAAGAAGAGATCAAACTGTTACGATTCACATAAAAAATCATCAGCAACATTTACCCAATATAATACTGTATGAATTATACAAATGAAAACTTAAGATCACAAGATTTTATTCAGAAAGTTAGTTTTTTTTTAATACATTTCTATCCACATAATTTATGTGGTAAAATTATTGTTGAAGGGAAATATGTATATATTTGTAAGTACAATCATTAACTTATTCTTTATAACTTGTCATGTCTTACTTGAACTCTCTCATAAAGAATGTACATCACATTTTTCACAAACATGCACACAAATATACTTTAAATATTTATCAAGTTCTTTTGTGGTGCAATTTTTTATAGATAGAAATGCACAGGAACAAAGTCGATGTCGCATATATTTTGAAGGAGTATGTTATACAGATAAGCTTTGTCACAAAAACAAAAACAAAGATAGAAAAATAAATTGATCAGCGAAAGACGATTTTGGCAAACAATTTTTTTAAATTTGTATGTTGGACTGATTGGATGTGACTGGCAATTAGTTGGAATATTTGAGAAAAATCTTTAAAGGTAGGAACATTGAACTCCCGGGCAGTGGACAGGTAAGCACGTGTACGGGAGTAGATGATCCCGGCCTCCACAGTCTCCTGCTGCCTTGCAGGCGGGTCTTGGTTGACCAAAGGCTAAGGGAGTTAACCCTGACAGAAGACAACCTACTGTCTTGCAGGCCAGTCTTGATGGACAAAAGGCTCAGGAGCTAACCCTAATAGAAAATAACAACCTGCTGCCTTGCAGGCTGGTCTTGAATGACTAAAGGCTAAGGGAGTTAACCCTGACAGAAAATAACAAGGCCTGGTAGGAGGCCTCAAGGTGGCAGCCCCACCATCTACCTAGGTACAGTGGGCTAATCCCTTACTTATCCAAAACAACCTGATTCAGAGAAAAAAGGAATATAACCGATTTGATCTTTGGAAGACGAACTTGGAAACGAACACGGACTGTGATTTTTGGGGCAATAAATAGAAAAGAGTTAAAATTAGTTGAAGAAATGGAAAAATTCAAAGTAGATATTTTGGCCATTACAGAAACAAAGAAAAAAGGACAAGGAATAGAAAATGTAGGACTGAATCATATTTTAATCTTCTCAGGAGTAGATGTCAAAGAAAGAGCTAGCGCAGGAGTATGCCTCCTAATGCATAAAAGGCATGAAAAGCTACTAGAAAATTGAAATTTATAAGCCCACGGCTATTAGAGGTAAATATTAAACCAAAAGGATGAGAAATTAAAATATTAATAGCTTATGGACCAAACGAAGACGCAATTAAAGAAGAAAAAGATATCTTCGAAAACGATTTACAAATAGCTGCAGAGAATCTTCAATCCAATCAGGAACTAATGGTTTTAGGAGATTTAAATGCTAGAGTAGGCAACAATGTAGAAACATCAGGAGGGGTAATAGGTAAAGAAGGAGAGACAACAACTTCTCCAAATGGAGAGAGACTAATAGATTTTTGTCTAAAGAATAACATGAAAATAGCCAACACCTTTCTTCCTCATAAAGATATCCACAAATACACACAAGTAAATGAAGACAGGTGTGAAAAGTCAATCATAGACTACATAATAGTTAGTAGCTCCCTTTTTACAGTACATTGGATGCAAGAGTAAACAGAGGAGCAGAAATATTTAGTAATCATCACTTAGTGATTGCAAGATGAGATTACTCACTGAGGAAAACAAACAGAAAAGGAAAGAGAAGAAAACTACTAAACTCAAAATAGAGGAACTAAATAAACCAGTAGTAAAACAGGTATACCAATCTAGGATAAAAAGATTTATCAGTGAAAGACAGATGGATCTGAATGATAGCACAATAGAAAGAAAGTGGCAGATGTAAGAAGAAACACTCCTCAGTTGTACTGAAGAGGTTTGTGGTAGGAAACAAATTAAAGGAGATAGGAAAAGAATAGCATGGTGGAATGAGAATGTCAACACTAAGATAAAAGAAAAGCAGAATGCCTGGAAGAAATACTTGCAAACAAAGAGACCACAGGATAGGATAGATTACGTGAATAAAAAGAACTATCGCCAAAAGGAAGTGAGGAAAGCAAAACAGGAACAATGGGAAGAGTTTGGACAAAGACTCCAAGAAAGCTATCAAGGAAATCAAAAGCTGTTCTGGGAGGGCAATGAAGAACATGAGAAAAGACCAAACCATGCCCAATACGACAAATTAGGAATGCCAAAGGAGAAATAATGAAAGAAGACAGCGAAATCAATGGAAACATGGAGAAAGCATTTTCACCAATTACATAATCCCTCCAGAACGTATGAAACAAGGAGTAAAGATCAATTAGTAAGAGTATCAAGTAATCCAGAGGAGACAGCTGCAGATGTAGATATATCAATGGAAGAAATCAAAAGCTGTAAGAAAAGGAAATAAAAGAAAAGCCCAGGAGCAGATCAAGTTTATCCAAAAATGATTAAAAACCAAGGGAGAGAGGCAGACAAACTACTACATGCAATATGCCAACAAGCACGGAAGTTCAAACAGGTGCCAGACAACTAAAACAAAGGAACGGTATTACCAATACATAAGAAAGGATCAACTAAGTAATGCTCAAACTATAGAGGGATATCACTACTTAGCGTTCTAGGAAAAGTACATGCCAGGATACTGGAAATGAGACTAAGGAAAAGAGTAGAGGGATCAGATTGAAGAGCAACAGAGTGGCTTTAGACCAGGAAGAAGTGTACAAGACCACATATTTACAATTAGACAAATAATAGAAAAATTCCTTGAGAGAAACATTGACTTGCACCTGTGTTTTATTGACTTAGAAAAAGGCATTTGACAATGTGAGGAGGGACGAACTATGGCATTCCTTAAAAGAACACAATGTAGAGCAAAATTTAATAGAAGCCATTAAATTTCTTTTACAAAAAAAACCAACATGTGCAGTGAGTAGCTGGAAACATATCTGCAGAATTTGATGTAGATATAGGAGTAAGACAGGGTTGTAACTTAAGTCCTCTTTTGTTTATCACATTTATGGATTCAGTCGCAAAGGCATCCTCAAAAATGAAGAAAATGAACGTAGGTATGTGGAAGCTCAAACCAGTAAATGTATCAATGCTTTCATTTGCCGATGATTTAGTTCTGTTTGAAAAATCAGAAAGTGACCCTCAGTCGAATGTGAACATGATAAACAATGAACTAAATAAAAGAGGAATGAGAGTAAATGCAAAGAAAACCAAAACAATGCTAGTAACTAGAGAAGCTAAAACACAAAATCTTAAATTGGGCAGGAGAATTTAGAACAAGTTCAAAGATACAATTACCCAGGAGTAATGATTAACTCAGAGGGAAAACTAAGAGAAGAAATCAGCCAGAGAATCCAAAGGCAAGCCCAATATATAACCATCTAGTATACAATACAGTTTATTGTCCTCTCTCCTCTATGGCAGCGAAACTTGGACTTTAGACAGCAGAGAATACAGTAAAGTACAGGCAGCTGAAACTAAATATCTAAGAAGAGTAGTAGGGAAAACTAAAAGAGACAAAATCAGAAACACAACAATAAGAGATCAAACCAAAGCAGATGGCATAAAAACTAAGATAGAAACAAATCAATTGAGATGGTTTGGGCATGTAAACAGAATGAATGACAATAGAATAGCTAAAGCCCAAGGTAAAAGATCAAAAGGTAGACCTCGGAGAAGATGGGAAGAAGATATAAAAGAGGCATTAAGCATAGAAATTTAACTTTTTTGGAAGGAAAAGAAAATGCCAGGACAGGGCATCCTGGAGAAAGATCATCTCGGGCATCTGAACCCATACACTGATAGGTAGAATGGGAACTGATAAAGAAATAAATAAATCTTGAACTCACGATATCAAAATGCAGGATATATTCACAGGAAAATCTCAGTAAAAGACTTCTTAGCAGGGGTGGTTGTGGGATAGTTTATATTTATTCCTAAATTTTGTTTGTGCATGAATTTGAAGTCATGGAGTAAAAGCGTGTAAATTGCAGTGACAGGTAAAAGCCATCCTTTAGCTCTTTCTGATCAAGGCACAAGCCAAGTCAACTCTGATCTTGAAAACAAAGGACTGACTTTCAGGACAAATAAGAAAAATTGATAACAGTTTATCAATGCAGCATGGAAAGAAAACAAATTGTCTTGTAGAAAGTGTACAGTTAAAATTTTGTTCTTTTCTTATTTTTATTTACACATCTGTAGAATTTCTTGAATAATGAGGTCGTTTTTGCTATTAGTGGCTTCACAGATGAACAGTTGTTATTGCAGAATTTGGATCATAATTCTGAAAGAAGAAAAGGTTAAAAAAAAAAGTGTTTTAGTTCATTATACATCTTATTTAGGCTTACTAGATTTTTCTATTTTGTTTATGAAGGATGATTGATTATCATCTAAGAAATGTGAAGTAATCTATAGTGAGATTGGAAAAAATTATTATTGAATAAACAAGCTTTCATGAAGAGTATTAAATAAAAGCTTTGAAAATATTCTTTGTATTATAAAGCTCGAGTCCCTAAAAAGAGTATTCATTAAAACCAAAACAATCAATCCCTCTGTCTACTCAAACTAATGTAAACATACTTTAGAAAAAATAAATTCAACATGACATAAAGTCTTACAGTAAAATTGAGCAATCAGAATCTTAAAATATATGAAATATTATTTCAAGTTTATCATAACACCTGATTTGAACATTTAACAGCTAAGGATTATTTATTTTCTTCATAAACTAAAGCCAAATCAAGTCACATTAACGGTATTGGCAAATGTGCAAATTCATGCGGCAGTACAGCATTTCTCAAAGTCTTCCAATTTCAAAGAAGTACCATGATATAAATTGACAGGAGGATGGAAAAGCGAAAAATTTTGAAATAACAGACAGAGACGAAGGAAACACTACTTAATGGCTACAGAGGATACATTGAGAGAAGAAAACCTTGATGCTTTTGCAAAGCATGTAAACAGATTTAAACTTATATTGCAAAAGTTTCCAAGCAATTCACTCTTAATAACACTATACATCTTGCTTTTGAATTACATGATCAATAAAGATCATTAAGACCTAATCTTTATTAAATGAAGATAAAATAAAATTGTAATCTTTACTTACCCTAAGTGGACAAGCGTGGTGAGTTACATTCACTCCAATCAAAGGCAATGTCTTTGTAATAATCTTGGCTATTTCTTTTCTTTTCAATTATCTTGAAGCAATGAATCTTTTCCAAATGTGTTCTGTTATGAACTATTACTGTTCCTGATCACAAACTTACTTTCTTTGGTTACTTTGTATTATCATTTCCCAATAATGAACAATAAAAAAACCCAACCCATTGATAATCAAATCTGCTGTCTCCATGAGACATACACTTTGGTGTAATGTGTTCTACATACTATACAGTAACTATTTTGAATTTTATATAGTCTGCTCCAACAGCCTTGGACATTGTCTTAGAAAAGTTACCTTGCACAGCATGTAACAGGTAAGCACAAGATCTCAAAGTTTTTACCAGATGGGTGTGAGTAGAAAATCTGTCTTATTATATTAATGGATCAGGACATGTTTGCAGGGAAGAAATCTGCTGAGCACTTTCAGTGATTTCACGTATCAAATTACGTTCTGCTGTATCCAAGTATGATCTCAACAGGTACAAAGCAAATTCAAACCATGAAAGAACATTGTTGTATGTTATCATATATCATGACCCTAAGACTGTAAATTATTCACGCCTCTAAACTTATCTCAAAGCTACACACAATTTATGAAATTTAAAAGATTTTACCAGCATGTCTTAACGTGTGAGTGTATGCTTTCTTTTTCTTTCTTCCTTTTATTGTGTGTGTTACTCACTCTTTCTCTTACACCAAATATGTAAACAAATTTATCCTATGCACATTTGGTCTTAGTCTTATGTTTTTTCTATAAAACTGTTACCCTTCAAAATGAACACAACTTTCTGTGTCAACATTTTCTCACTTTATAAAGTCATTCTACATTTTGTACTGTTAAGATTCATTTCAAATGAAATTTGAAAACGTTTTGCTTTCTTAAAACACGATTTTATTACTCAAATCAGTATGTGAAAAAAAAAGTAAGAAATTATAATTAATTATTTTAAAATCATTGAAGACATGAAAATCAATTTCTCTTCATTTAATTTTACAACAAAAAGGCTCAACGACACAATAATACATATATATATATATATACACACAAAATAAATCAATTTCTTATAAAAATAATATCAATAAAAGTAAAAAATGACCTGAGTTTCTTTCTTTCGTGATAAATTTTGTTCTGCAAATGAACATCTTGTTTTGGCATAATTTCCAGCCAGAGTGAGTGATAAATGTCTTTTATATTTCCTAACAACACCAACGATGTATTGGCAGGTGATTACATATCATACTGTTAAAAAAGAGATCTAGAAAACATTATCAAAGATAATAGGGATAATAAAAAAAAATCGTAATTGGCACATCATGCTTAAATCTTTGAAAGGCTGTAGCAAATTATAGTTTGTATGTTTCTTTGAAATTTTCCCTGTCCACCATTGCAGTGATCTCAGGGTAAATTAAAAGGAAACAGCAAGATGAAAGATAAGTGAAAGAATGAAATGAAAGAAATAGGATCTACCACCAGCACCCGCTAACTGCCTGGATAAATTATAGAAATATATAAATCATATAAATACAAACGAAGAGAAACCATAATATAATTATAAACCTGAACTACTGAGATCGATACATATTCTAGTGTCAAATACCGCTGCCTAACACTAGTACCGTAGAATCCAATATTGCTGGTCATAGCCATCTTCATTTTATGTCTTCAATTTTTATCCATTTCGAGTCAAGTTATAAACGTTAAAGGAGATACTTCATAACGTATAGGTAAAGTATGACAATAAGTGACAACTCCACTAATAAAGACAGAACAAACACATGACGTTTCGGTATAACCCTTCGTCAGGACAACAAACGAGAAATATCTAGAACTTCGATAACTTGGAAAGCATCAGCTAGTGCTAACTGGCATTTTTGAAATTTTCAATAAGTTCTTTACTCTGTTCCTTATTACATCGGTAATTTGTATACATTTACGCACCTTCAGTGTAAATTTTTGCCTTGATTGATACTTCCTTTCATTCATTCTCTATCATTTCTTCTTTTTAGACCCAGTGAGATATAGATCTAGTCTTATAATTATCCTATTTTTTCGTTCTTGTTTCCCATACTCACACCTCTCTCTCTCCCTTTCTTTCTTCCCTGCCTTTTTTTCTTCCTTTTTTCTCTCTCTCTATTTCTTCCTTCTCTCTTTCTCCTTCTCACCTTTTATTACTTACTTATTTTCATATTCTTATTTCATTCTAGATCTGAACCTTCCATTCTCACTCATTCTTCACATCCCCCTCTACTACATTTCTTGTCATCACTGTCTTTTTCTTTCTTTCTTTCTCCTTTCTGTTTTTCTTCTGACATCACATTGTGTGATGCCTGAGGTAGTACTTAGATCTAGATTCTAGATATTTCTCGTTTGTTGTCTGACGAAGGGTTATACCCGAAACATCACGTGATTGTTCTGTCTTTATTAGTGAAGTTGTCACTTATTGTCATATTTCGCCCTTGACTTCACTCCACTGTGGCTCTTTCGTATTATTCATAACGTTTATTAAATAAGCATTAATTGTTTCACTATATGAAAATTTCCATTACTTATAAGCAAGATGTCAGGCGCACAAACTATGTTTCAAGACACATATCTTTGAGGTCTAAGAACATTTAGTCTAGTTCCCTCATGTATAATGGACATATTTTAAGTAATCTAGGAGCCCATCAAAAATATACTAGCGAGCTTTAATAATGCACAAAATGAAAACAAATCTGATTTTTCAAGGTGACCCATCTGTTAACAAAATGCCCACACCAATTCCTGAAACATTAGTTAAACCACTGTGTGCCACAACAAGATTAAGAATTGGTCAAACTATCAGATAGAAACCAAATTTGATGGATTAACTCACAATTTCACAATGAAATAGGCATTTCAAAGGGTAAAAAGTAAGTAAGGTTCCTTCAATGTCATTATGGCCTACAGAGCCAGAGCGTATCCCAGTTTCCGTAGTGTGAAACAAAACAGGTGATTATAAACATCTGGACAGGACGCTTATCTGATGAAGGTTTTTACTCCCAAGCTAGTACTTGTACCTATTTGCACCTGGGTCGAGTGGGGAAAATGTGTGTTAAGTGCCTTTCCCAAGGAACACAATGTCTGACCTAGCTTTGTTAGGATTTTAACCCAGAACCCCAAGTCCAACAGCCTAACCATTCGGTCACCGATGCCACAGTTCAAAGGGTGACATGGGCAGTTCAAAGGATGCTGCATTCTTAAAGCTCGCTAGTATATAATAAAATATAAAAAATCAATGTCTAGATGCTAACATAGTGTATACACTAATGAATGACACCAAACTAAGCATTCAAGATGTGGTTTAAATCTTCAATTTAGCTGTAAAAGAAATAAAACAAATGAAACTTCAGTAAAAAAATTAAACAAATGAAACTTCAGTAAAAGAAATTAAACAAATGAAACTTCAGTAAAAGAAATAAAACAAATGAAACTTCAGAGTTGAAGTTTGCTTCTGGATATATATATATATATATATATATATTTATATTTATAGTTATAGAAAGTTTTATCCACTCAAAAGAGTACAATACCAATATGAATGATCAATGTTGAGGTATAAATCAGCATTATCATCGTAATTTAAAAGCACTGAATGATATTAAATCCAAATTCATATTTCTTATTTCATTTTTAATGTTGATATCACAGTCTTTAAACATCTATAGAGAAACAACATGCAGACACTAAAATATTTCATAATTTTGTGTAAGAAAAAATGCAAAACTATGGATAGACATAATAGAATTATAGGAAGATGCAGGATGAACTATGAGCACCAAAGAAACACCCCGACATAGTTGACGACTTCCAGGCACAGTGGAAGAGTGCCTGGGAGGAAAAATTAAGAAGAAGAAGAAGAAGAAGAAGAAGAAGAAGAAGGAGGAGAGAGAGAGAGAGAGAGAGAGAGAGAGAGAGAGAGAGAGAGAGAGAGAGAGAGAGAGAGAGAGAGAGAGAGAGAGAGAGAGAGAGAGAGAGAGAGAGAGAGAGAGAGAGAGAGAGAAAGAGAGAGAGGGGGGGATCCCCTAAGGGAATTAGGACTACAGTATGTCAAAAATTAACTTCTTCCTCAGTTGTCACAGTATTTGAAATATATAACTTACTTTGAAACAACGCACAAATGACACCAAAAAAAAACAAAAACAAAACAAACAAACTACAAAACAAAAAGAACTCACACAAAAAAAGACAAAAATAACTAAACCATGAAAAAATGTCATAGCCATAGGCACATGTGAACATGACTGTATCAGGAAGGACAGGAATCACACAGCACTCATATGAAGAGAGAAAAAAGGGGAAAAAGGTGAGTGACACTCTGAAATCAGGAAAGCAAAGTAAAAGCCAATTGCTTAACTATAGAGATTAATGAAATGTCTACAATGACAACTCAGGTTTCAGTCCAGCTGAAAAAGGGTGAGTAAGAAAGTTTCATTTCTAAAGCTACCTGTTGAATTGTGAAAGTGAAAGGCAGAGTTCTTTGTTCCTTTGAAAAACACCTTCTAATTTCATAGTACATTAAATCGCCTTCATTTACTCACATAAACAAGGCTGTGCATCATAACAAAACAGGCCAAATTATTCAATATAGCATATGTATTTAGGTGTGTGTGTGTGTGTGTGTGTGTGTGTGTGAGAGAGAGAGAGAGAGAGAGAGAGAGAGAGAGAGAGAGAGAGAGAGAGAGAGAGAGAGAGAGAGAGAGAGGGGAGAGATGAGAGGAGAGAGAGAGAGAGGAGAGAGAGAGAGAGAGAGAGAGAGAGAGGAGAGAGAGAGAGAGAGATGAGGAGAGATGACAGAGAGACGTGAGAGAGAAGAGAGAGAGGAGAGGACGAGATGAGGAAGAGAGGAGAGAGAGAGAGAGAGAGAGAGAGAGAGAGAGGGAGAGAGGAGAAGAGGAGAGGGACAGAGAGAGGAGAGAGAGACGAAGAGAGGAGAGAGATGAGAGAGTAGGAGGGAGAGAGAGAGGAGAGAGAGCAGAGAGAGGAGAGAGGAGGAGGAGGGGAGGAGAGAGAAGCGGAGAGCACGAGAGAGGGAAGCGCAGATCGAGGAGAGAGAGGGGAGCAGTGAGAGATGAATTGTGAGAGGAGAGAGAGAGAGAGAGAGGGAGAGAGAGAGAGAGGCGAGAGAGAGAGAGCGAGTAGAGAGAGATCGAGAAGAGGATGGAGAGAGGGAGAGAGAGAGAGTAGTGAAGAGGAGAGAGGATAGAGAGAGAAGAGATGAGAGAGAGAGAGAGATGAGAGATGAGAGGGAGAAGAAGAGAGAGAACGAGAGAGGAGAGAGTGAGAGAGAGAGAGAGAGAGAGAGAGAGAGAGGATGATGAAGAGAGAGAGAGAGAGAGAGAAGTGGAAGAGATGAGAGAGAGAGAAGAGAGAGATGCGAGAGACGAGAGAGAATGGAGAGAGAAGAGAGTGAGAGAGAGAGAGAGACAGAGGAAGAGAGACAGGAGAGAGAGAAGAGATACGAAGAGATAGAGAGATGAGTGAGCGAGAGAGAGAGAGAAGAGAGAGAGAGAGAGAGAGAGGAGAGACGACGAGACTTAACATGAGAGACGAGAAGCGAGAGTGAGAGAGAGAGAGAGAGGAAATGGAAGAGAGAAGAGTGAGAGAGAGAGAGAAGAGCGAGAGAGACGAGAGAGAGAGATTGGAGAGAGGGGAGAGAGAGAGATGAGAGAGACGAGAGAGAGAGAGAAAGAGAGAGAGAGAGAAAGAGAGAGAGAGAGAGAGAGAGAGAGAGAAAGTGGAAGAGAGAGGAAGAGAGAGAGAGAGAGAGAGAGAGAGAGAGAGAGAGAGAGAGAGAGAGAGAGAGAGAGAGAGAGAGAGAGAGAGAGAGAGAGAGAGAGAGAGAGAGAGAGAGTGAGAGTGGAAGAGAGAGAAAGTGGAAGAGCTGATGATACAACAATCTAAGAATTTTATGACCAAACGTTTTCTTTTGTAAATTACTTTACCTTATTTTGTGTTTTTAAAAATAATAAAATGTTGAGTGAAAGACTGTTTATAGTCAAATATTATGCATCAGTCAACAAGGATTCAATTGGAAACTATTGATCAATCACTTTATGTAAAGTAGAAGAGTAAACAAAAACACAATGATAACCAACATAAAATGACATCATATCATGACATTGGAGATTTTAAGCAAGAAACAGAAAAATCCAAATATGTTTTAGCAAAAAATTGTATTTCCTATATCTTTGTTTCTATATTTTGGTATGTGTTTATATATTCAATATTTCATATTTTTACAAAAATTACATTTTCATTACCAATAGAGAATAAAATATATTTGATTTACATCACATGGCTTCGAATTTCTTTCTTTTACTTTGGCTATAAATTGAATGATATTAAATTAACTGGAAATTCTTTATACTTAAGATCCAATTCACAGGCAAAGACTTCCTCTCACCCCTGTCCAAAGAAGAGCAGATGTGTAGCCTAAACAGAATAAATGTCCTTACTCATGTAACCAACCCAAAGAGACAACAACGTGTGAGAAAATTTCAACATGGAATGAGCATATACTTGGTGGGAAGGAAATCGTCAACTGCGATGAAATGGTTCTATCTGCAATTTCACTCTATTAAACCTGAAAATTCAGGTTATCACAATTTAAGTGTGAGATTGACTGCATTGTCTATAATAAACTTCATTTGAAAGACAATTTTGACTTGAAAACCAGATTTTAAGGTACTTTATGACTAATAGAAGAATTTTCAGCTTAGGCAAAAAGTGCAGATAGAAGCTTTTTGATCTCAGATGACGAATTTTTAGCATGTGGTAAGCAGTGTGAGAGCAAAGCAGGATTTTAAATGACTGATACATCCCGAGTGTGTTGTCATTAGACGTCATTCCACTGTTCCGATGACGTCCACTTCCTGGTCTGACCAACTCTATGGTGCTTCCTGCCAAGCTCTGGTCATCAAACTCTGATGGCTCGGGCCGTGGAAATAGTATCTGAGTGAAGAGATCAAAAGCTTGCCTTAAAAAAATGAGAACCATGTATAGTTATTTTAAAGTAGTCTAAAAAAAATTAAATGAAGAAGACAATTCTATACACATCCTTCCTTTGACATTTGTCAATCCTCTTTAATATATCATTTGATAGAAAATGTATTTTTATTCAAATCAACAGTGCTGTCAAGCAACTATCCAGACGATTTCTTTTCATTTCTGGGTTGTTGTTTTTTTTGGGAGACAAATAATATGCAAAAGTTAAAACAAAAAATTTGTTACTATCATAGCTGCCAACCTTTTCAAATCGAAAAACAGACTCTGAAGGCACAAACTAATTCTAACTTGGCACAACGTCCCACAATATTCCAGAAATCATTGATAATTTAATTGGAATAGACTACCGTCTAAGGTAAATAACAAAAAAGTCTCGATTGCTGGCCTTTCTGGTGAAGTGCAACAATAATTTTGCAAAACAGAATGGCGTGTACGGATTTTTACCCCAATCTCTCATAATCTTTGCCACTGACTTAGGCTTTCTTTGAACTAAGATTACATTTAACCCTCATATAAGTACTTTTCAAGGTAAATACAGATATACAGACTCCAAAGCAAAACAAAACCATACAAAATACGTATTTTATGTACTGGTTGGCAGCTATGTACTTTAAATCCATTTCATCTTTTCATGTTGCAAATTGTCAGATCCAAATCCACCCCATATCAACCCAAGATGGGCAAGGGGATTTCATTAATCACCCAACGCATCTATGCCAATCACCTGCATTACAATGACTGCGATTTGAAAACAAAGACAGTGATATCTAACGTAAATTAGTGGGATTTAATTCAGATTAACATAGGCTTGCTTTGCAGTTTCTCTGACATGTGCTGAAAATAAGCTTTTTTTCATCAAAAATGGTTGAAAATTAGGATTTGATATATCTAAAGCATAGCGTGAAACATCCTGTCCTTGTTAATGTGACTGTCAGATTTCTAGATCGATTTTGCCGTTTCTGGTATCCTCCTTCTAGTAGATACTAACTAGTAACTCCTTTCTGACTTTTCAGAAAGCATAAAGGATGTTTTTCAGTCTTTGAGAGTAAATTTCCCAGCTCACTAATAATGTATTCAAGCAGCTTTTGACTTATGGCGTAACCACTTTTTGACAGTCAACAGTCAATGCGTCGTCTGATCAGTCACATTTTCTGGGGTTGAAGACTATCAACCAATTAGAGACAAGATAAAGTTGGATTTGCAAGAAGCAAAGTTTTGGAGGGCTAGAAATAGACCTATGATTTATGATTTCAGGATAAAGTTTTTATGCCAGATTCCTCAAAATAATTGGCACCTATTTAACCATAAAAGAGAGATGTCATTAAGTATCAATAGGATAAGGAAGAGCCAAAGTTTCTCATGACTTTAAAATGGGAACCATACAGGGTTACGGTTCTAATCCATGAATTGGAGTACACAGAGAATGGAAAGAATTGGAAAACCAGACTAACCCAACATAATTTTACTATTACAGTGGCCAGTGTGATGTGAAGATCGGAATCTCCATGTTTTGCTTTAGGTTTAACTCAGTTTATAGGATTTCACATCAGTTGGGTTGCAAATTACCAAAGAGTTGTCAAAAAGTGATGCAGCCAATGAGCTATTTATCTCTGACAGAAATAATTCTACTCGACCTAAATTCATGTAATGTAATTTCACAGATGCCACACTTTGTCAATTGTCTTATAAAGACGAGATACAAAAATGTTCAGCAAAACGTTTTTAATCTTCGATGCAAACCTGAGGCTGTCATCAAATTGTTACAGTTTCTAAAATTTACTGAACATAAGGAGGATGTAAGTGCTTTCAGCATGATAGTAATGGATCTCTTTTGGTTTATATTTCTATTATAAGGCTTTTTACTTCAAGAGATTTATTTAATGGGTAATTTCCTTAAAAGAGGATGAAATTTTATAAGACAAAACAGATTACAAGAATTTTACATGAAAATTGCACATGGTTTCCATGACATGATAACAATGAACATAATGACATTGATATCATACACAGACATACACACGTACACTCATGTAAAACCAATTAAATCAACTGATCTTATTAAATGGAACAGAAAATCATAATTATCTTTTTATCCTTCCACAAATCTTTTGCTTACGAAATAGCATTGATTGAACTTTAAACAATGCAAAATTAAACCAAAATGACTACATGAGAATCTCAATTGTTTTCATGAGAAATCAAATGGTTTTGAAAGAGATGGGGGGGGGAAAAGTCTGTTGAAGAGCATGCAATCAGCAGAAATACATGTAAAGAAATTGAAATGAAATTATTCAAAATTTGAAAGCTTTATATCTTTGAAGATTAAAAAATAAAACAATACAGAAGGAAGGTTCAGGCACATTTAGTTATATGAAAAGCAAGTTTATTGTATACAGCAGGAAACTTGCACTTAAAGTTTACAGAAGTAAGAACACTAAAAGCAAAAAAAAAACCCAACTGACTTCACGTTTTATTTAAATGATTCAGTACTTACTTTTATTATAGATTCTAAACAGTTTTCTGTTTAGTCTCTTCTATTAATAACACACGTGTATCACAAGATGTTGCTTTCTCAAACGTCAAATAATACATACAGGGTTGTTGTTTGGGGTCAGATTTTGTTTTACCGAAGGTTTTTTGAGTTTGTACAGGAAGGAAAGAGCATATTGCTACTAAATTGATTTTCATCCTATTTTTTACAGCGTATCCATTGTGTAACTTTCCCTTTAAGAAAATTACAGATAAACATGCAGACATGCGCTGATGGAACACACAGGTGTACAAAAACAAATGTCAAACAGATAGTCTAACAATCTAAAGGGGAAAAAGAAGGTAAGAACTCTGTGTTTCAATCCATCGTTGCTGTTATCTATGAAAAAAGATTTTCTGGAAGCCACAATGGCAAAGAATTTCAAGCCATTCCACATTACGGAGACAAAGAAATTGAAATTATACAGACTTCATTATCACGATAGGAAGAAAAAATCTGATGAGAAAAACAACAAAAAAGAAGAAGAAATTAGTGCCATCTGTAAGCAACCCATACAATTATCTCCTTAGCAGCAAACGGGAGAAAAGAAGGTAATGACAGAAACAAAAAAAACAAAAGCCAGGCTTAGACAGTTTTAGAAACTTTGCTTTCACTTTTGACATTGACAAAGTTTACTTTTTTTCAACCGTAGAACTGTTGAAAGAGGACCATTTATTCAAATTGGACCCTTTGGCACAAGAGCTTTCTTCTCACTATTTTCATAGGGAGACTTGGAGACATTCGGGAGAACTGAAACAGATAAATAAAATTGTTATCTGTTTATCCTGGCTGTTGCTTCCACATCCTCACACCAACAGCTGTTATGTACACAAGTTGTCGGCAAGAAAGCCTAGCCACTGTTTCCACTGCATTCTTCCTACTCCCCTGCAGCTTGCAAATTTGACTAGAATTGTGGTTGAAACAATAATATCACATTGATTCAACAATCACATCATACTATCTATATGGAAATTCAACTTCGTTTGCTTTCTCTTTCTTCATTTCACATCAACGATCTGTCTGGAAACTCCACATCCTTAGAGTCAGAAAAACTTCACACATGGACACATATTTCAGTGCATGCAGATGACACGATAGTATATCTTAACAAATACAAAAAATAGCCAAAAAAGGCAAAAAAAGGGATGGGGGGGGGTGTTTGATTTGTTGAATTGCTACCAATTATCCAATACAGTGAGGGCGTGCTATAATAGAATTCAAATTTGACAGAAATTAAATTTGAAATTAACATTTACCCATCACACAAGTAGCTTGCTTCTGCAATCAGCTGATTCGGTGTCTGAGTAATTCAAGAGAATCAGACATAGATTAAGAAGGAAGTTTAAAAAAAAAGAAAAGATTTATAACAGGAAGTACAATTCACACAGTCGTGAGTGTGTTTGTGTGTTTGCCTGAGAGAGAAAAACAAGGGTGGAGGGACGGTGGTAGTTGTTGTTTTTTTTTTCGTGAAATATATCCCATCCAACGTATGTGGTGATTTCAGGGTGTATTAAAAGGAAGTTAGCAAGATGAAAAACAAGTGAAATAGAAGAAGTAGGACCTACCAGCAACTCCAAGCACCCATCCACAAAGATTGGGGGGGGGGAGAGAGAGAGAGAGAGAGAGAGAGAGAGAGAGAGAGAGAGAGAGAGAGAGAGAGAGAGAGAGAGAGAGAGAGAGAGAGAGAGAGGAGGAGAGAGAGAGGGAGGAGAGAGGGAGGAGAGAGAGAGAGAGAGAGAGAGAGAGAGAGAGAGAGAGAGAGAGAGAGAGAGAGAGAGAGAGAGAGAGAGAGAGAGAGAGAGAGAGAGAGAGAGAGAGAAGAGAGAGAGAGAGAGAGAGAGAGAGAGAGAGAGAGAGAGAGAGAGAGAGAGAGAGAGAGAGAGAGAGAGAGAGAGAGAGAGAGAGAGAGAGAGAGAGAGAGAGAGAGAGAGAGAGAGAGAGAGAGAGAGAGAGCTCTTCTTTCGCCCTTTCTCTCTCTCTCTCTCGAGAAGAGAAAGAGAGTGGGGAGGATATATAGAAGAGAGAGAGAGAGAGAGAGAGAGAGAGAGAGAGAGAGAGAAAAAGAGAGTCCTCCCTCTCCCAGAGAGAGAGGAGAGAGTGAGAGAGAGAAGAAGACCTCCGAGAGAGAGAGAGAGCCCTCCCTCCCCTCCTCCCTCCCTCCCTAGCCATTAGAACGAGACTCTCTCTCTCTCTCTCTCTCTCATGGTCTCTGTTGGTTCTGTGCCAGTTTCTCTCTCTCTCTCTCTCTCTCTCTCTCTCTCTCTCCCTGCGAGTTCCTCCCTCCCTCTCTCCTCTCCTCCCTCCCCTCCCTCCCTCCCTCCTCCCTCCCTCCCTCCCTCCCTCCCTCCCTCCCTCCTTCTCCAGATAGCCATTAGAACGGAGACTCTAAGCATGGTCTCCTGGTTCTGTGCCAGTTGTGAGTTCTACTTAATCCTTCTCCAGTGATCCGGGTAAGCCCCACTAAATTACATTTTGGTAAGGAGGGGTTATTCAATACTCTTTTCTTTTCTATTATAAAGTTTGTAGACATTAGATACAGTAAGAAAGACAGTTTATATTCTGGGATTGATTGGATGACAATAAATAATAAGATGTGTGTCATTACTCTTTCATTTGATGGATTGCATGACAATAAATAATAAGATGTGTCATTACTCTTTCATTTGATGGATTGCATGACGATAAATAATAAAATGTATGTCATTTACTATTTCATTTGATGGATTGCATGACAATAAATAATAAAATGTGTGTCGTTACTATTTCATTTGATGGATTGCATGACAATAAATAATAAAATGTGTGTCGTTACTATTTCATTTGATGGATTGCAAGACAATAAATAATAAAATGTGTGTTACTATTTCATTTGATGGATTGCATGACAATAAATAATAAAATGTCGTTAGATTATTTCATTTGATGGATTGCATGACAATAAATAAAAATGTGTGTCGTTACTATTTCATTTTGGATTGCATGACAATAAATAATAAAATGTGTGTCGTTACTATTTCATTTGATGATTGCATGACAATAAATAATAAAATGTGTGTCGTTACTATTTCATTTGATGGATTGCATGACAATAAATAATAAGATGTGTGTCATTACTCCTTCATTTGAGTGATTACATGACAATAAATGATAAATTATGTGTCATTACTACTTCATTTCAGTGCTTCTGAGCACCTTTTTGCAGTACTTTGCGCTATATAAATACTTATTATTAACATTATTATTATTATTAAATGTGTCATTTCTTCTTAATTTGATTGAGTGCATGACAATAAATAATAAAATGTATCATTTATCCTGCACTTGATTGATTGCATGAAAATAAATAATAAAATGATGAAAAACGTGAGATAAATTTTTTTTAGGTTTTGATAATCATAAAATTTTAAAAATAAAATGGACAAAAGAGAAGTGGTGTCGTAGATAACTCTGTAATTCATATTTTCTGAGACGTGAAGTAGATTCTAGTATGTACACGTGATCATACAGTGAAATGGGGGGGGTGGGGTAGGTGTATAATAACATATTTTGAATTTAGTCTTATCTTTCAGTCGGTCTCTTGTAATGTGCGTCAAGGACTTGTGCATTGATCAACATTTTTTCCTCTTAGCTGTCATTGCTATTTCTATTTGGTTGAGGGTTGTTTTTTATTTCAATTATCACTTTGTTTTTTTCACCCCATTTAGCTGCTGATCCACACAAGCATTTGTAAAGAAATTGCTGGAGACAAAACACTTCATCTAAGACAGGTATAACACTCTTGTTTTTACCTTAATATCCTACAAGCTTATTAAACAATGCAACATGAAGTGAACCATCTGAAAACTTTTCCCTTGAAATTTAGATACGAAAAGAGATGAAATGATATCAAAACAATGAGGAATACACACAATTGTAACAAGAAAGAATTTCTCAAAATATATGAATCATCATGAGTAGCGCCACCTACCTGGGCTGTAAATTCGACTTAGATTATCAATGTCATCATTGAAAGCATCCTCAGGTTCTACATCTTCATCAAGCTCATCATCTAACATGTCTGTTTGTTTCTTGGCAAAGTTGATAAACACCTATTCCAAAGATTTACATAGAAACAGACAAGATGACATGTTAAAAAAGCAATTTTAAACAATGAATAACTATTGGGATTCTTTCATTCTTTTATCCAATATAAGCATATTTTAAGGAAGAATTTCAATCTGGATAAATATTTTGTGTACATTTCATGCATACAATTGTTTTGACCAGTAGTGTTAAGCTAAGCATACCTTGGAATGGACACAATGATGTGATGACGGTTTACAATGATAACAAAGTCTTAGTATTCAGCTTACAGCTGCTGTTTCATTTACTACTCATTTCTCTATGACATCATGATACACTTCTCATGCTAATCTAAATAACTTGAAAATGAAAACAACAGCTTGCAAATGATATTACACATAGGAATGGGCATTTAAGTGAGGAACTTAATTTTTTATACAGCATTATTTTTGTTATCCCTTACATACTTTTACATCAGCAACTTTTCTCTCATTACCTTCAAAGATAATCTTCAGGAGATATCATGAGTGCACAACATGGGTCTCATTTATGGATGAGCAAGAAAGAAATCTAGTCAAACTTAGCCCTATTAGTTTCAATCTAGCAGTGAATGAAATTTCTACATTGAAATGCTACATGACTCTTCTGATATTTTGAGCAGACTTCCCAGATTGGAAGAACCGTCTCCAGATTAATGGAAAGAGTGGAATAAGACTTGCCTTGGTACTTCAATCAAATTCCATAAACCAAATCATTAGAATTGATTTGACATGTCTTATCAGAGCAGAATTGATCAAGCGCACGAATAGAAATCTTCAAAATACAAAGACTAGCAAAAACGATTTTAAAAACCTGATATATAACCAGTTTATTCCTCCTTCCAAATGATTCAGTACTGAAAGCAGAATAGACAGCTTTAGATGAAAAACGACAATAAGAGATAACTCCACCATTGGTGGAGTTATCACTTATTGTCGTTTTTCACCTTTGACTTCACTCCACTGTGGCTCCTTTGTATTAGACAACCTTAATGTGACGACATTACCTGGTCAAGAGTTGTCTGCGACACGCTGTAGTCCTCAACTCCATAGTTCTGTTTGGCCACTTCCATTGAGTGAAACAGTTGGCTGAGTGAGAGACCTTCGGTGCCCAATTGGTACTAGCAAAAAAAAAAATACATGACATCTTATTTAGCTTAACACACAGGTAACTTTCATTAAGAGACAATTGTCAATGTATAGGGAAATACTTAAGGCCTATCTTTGCATATCAAAGTCTGCCCTTTCTTCCAATCACTGCAATAGCTCAAAAGGACATTTTGTGAAACATACTAAAAGGATTTTTTTTTTTTTTTTCTTTTACAACGTTCACATAATATTGAAAGAAGAAAAAAACGCATTCTGAAAAAAAAAAACAAAAACTTTTATGATTTTATTACATTCATGTAAAATAACAAAACAAATTTATATCAAAACTCAACAGTTCCTTGGTTCCATAAACAATTCAGAAAATGGATTTACAATCGATAATATCACTGATAATAGTAAAAAGTAAGTAATTTACCTGAAGCATATTCTGATGCTTTTCTGAGTTTGGCTGAAGGGAATGATGTTGTGATGAATTCCATGACAGGAGCCAGATTTGGATTTTGTCCATTGACGCGAAGCACTATGGTGTATCCATTACCGAACCTGCCGATGCAATCATACACAGAATGGTAGGAGTGAACACAGGTTAAAGGGAGAGCGGAGGAGGGGAACTACATAGGCCAAACCTTCAACACATCTGTTGTACTATAAAAGCCGATAATTTTGCACTGCAAATTGGAACCCATTCTAATCATAACAATATTACTCTATCCAAAATTTCAACTTTTGACTAATTGTCCTGAATATTGCCTTAGATCGGCCGGAAATAATGTGATATGTGCCGTGCACCTGTCATCAACAAGTAACATTGCAAATAGCTTTCAATTTCTAGTGGTACTGGGTAAATACAGACAAAGTAGCAGTGCCAAGGGGTGGATTTTTCATCTCTATTGGTGCAATTGGATTAATAGTATATTGGCATAATATACCTGTTCTTCAAATGCTGAATGCTTCCAATACACTGGAAAGATCCATTCACCATGATGGCTAATCTGGAACACAGAGCCTCGCATTCTTCCATACTGAAAAGCAAAAACAGACATAAAAGTATTTGATATCTAGCTTTTTATTTGATTTGATTTACCCACATCCATAACTAAGGTGATCTTGGGGTTTTGGGTAAACGGCGAAGGGATCTTTAACGTGCACAGAGTGTTGTTATCTGTAAACGGGCCCTCTTTTTATCGGTTGTCTCTGATATGACTAGGTGTCAATCCACCTACGTGGACAAGGAGATAGTTTTGCTCGAAAAACCTTGAGAAAATTGTTCAACCGTTGGCAGGGCCAATACCTTTTGGTTAAGAGGCTGACACCTTGCCTCTGGACTATCAAGTCCCCACAAATATCTAGCATCCCCTAGAAGACCTAGCAGAGGCAGAAAGAATGGCACAGGACAGAGACACATTTACAGGTGCTGTCAGAGATGTAACGTCCTATGGGATATGCAGTTGATGATGATGATGATGATGATGATGATGATGATGATGAAGAGACAATAACAAAATATCTTATTATATTGTCTGCACCTTGATAACATGAACCTTATGGGCTTGTATTTACAATCAAAGTCATCATCTTTATTTTGTATTCTGCATTTCAATTTTTATTATCATTTTCACCATTATACTTATTAATCTTCTTACTAATACTCATTGGTGTATTCTTTCATGAATGAAACCAATGATTCTCTACAGAAACTCTACAAATTTGTAAATAAATATGTTAAAATGACTGTATTGTGCTTAGAAAGGTGCTTTTATATACACCTTTTGATTGATAATTGCATTTTAGAAACATAAAATTCACAATTTACTTTTTATTAATAATACTGTTTAAAGATTTGTCATCAACTCTAGACATTACTTTTTAAATCCATTTACTTGAGATCTTTTAAAGGCATAATCGGGAATATAATACAAAAACATAAGCAAAAGGTAGTAATATTTTCACAAAATGTTTATGTACAAGGATGAAGATAAACTATCATGGGGCACGATGGAAAAACTAAGCTTTTCCTAAAAAAAAAGAGTAATCTATACGGCGTAACGAATCAATTTTATTATTGCACAAAGCAATAAATCGCTTGATTCAAAGGTGTAATAGGGTCTTGACCAAACATTCATAGTATGAAAGATATGTGTATCTGCTGTCAGATTGAATAAAAGCAAACAAAGAGCTCAAGAACAAAAACCATTGTTAGAATCATATTATGAATGATTTTAAAATATAAATACCTTTATAGGGAAAAGAAGAAAAAAAAGAAGAAAAAAAAGAAAAAAGGAATCTCAATCTTTAATTTGCAGACAAATGAGATTCAACTGGTTAACTTAAGAAAAAATTCAATCAGAATAGGATGAAATACATGAAAGCATCGTCATAATGTCATTTTAGTATCGGCATTTTCTCTGAAATATTTCCTTGACTTTTTCGTGTAGTATCTACCAAGACTAAAACCTCTACTTTCAAGTGCGAGAGGCTGGGACCTCTACCTCTTGATGTGTTTTCGCACATCTGATCGAGATCACTCATAACCAGCTCTAGAAGCGAGTTTAAGCTACAAGGCCCTAAAACGACTAAGGTCAAAGGGATTCAGGTTCTAACGGTGAAGACAAAAATATGTCATCACCTAAGTAGGGACATCGGACTTACCTTCCTACTTCTTTGCTTAATGTGTTTGTTTTTGTTCAGGTTTTTTCCCCCCGTAAAAAGAGTAAATGTTGAATTTGACAAGACATTTTAGGGGTCTGTTTTTTTCCTCCCCACTTTTACCCAACACCTACCTGTGGGAAGTAAGAATGACGGAACGTCCTGACTTGACAATGTTGTTGATGCAGTTCCAAAGAAAACGTCTTGCTTTGGGATCCATGCCGGTGGTCGGTTCATCCTATGAAACAAATGTTCAATGATATCAGGTCATCTCTTTCCAAATTCAACAAAAAAGCTACAAACAAAAATGATGTATGTAAATTTTATAGTAAACTAAATGTTAACCCAGCACGCTGGCTTCAAATAAAAGTGTTGTTTATACATTTTAACCACAATACAATCCTTTATGATCTAGATCTAGTCAAAGAAAATACTTCTTATTTAACACAATTCGTTTAAAGAGTAGGAGCTTATAGTTGAACCCAAGATATGAGAAATACATTTTTAATTTTCTTTCAAAATGCACGCCATGTCACATGACTTATTTGTATACATTCATGAATACGAAAACGTTTCGTCAAATGTAATGAAACGGTTCAAGTTATTTGAATTTTTGCCAAACATTACTCAAATCTTTGTTGATTTGGTAAAATTTGCTGGTTTTCAGGGAGAAATGAAATGCAATTCAGTTGGCAAATAAAGTGTTACAGCAATCAAGGATTGTGAATGATCACTTTGATAATTGCCTGTGGCAAACAAAATCTGACTGAAAACTCACGAGGAAAATGAGAGGTGGATTTCCAATCAAGGCAATAGCAGTGGACAGTTTGCGTTTGTTACCTCCACTGTAGCTGCTAGAGATTTTATCTGCATGCTGAAGTAAGCCAAGTCTACGGATAGCCCAGTCTGCAACCTAACAAACAATGATGCAAAATCAGGAATATGGAAAAAATAGAAGCAGTGACACACATGACTTTAGATAAAGGGGAAAAAACAAAAGTAATCCAATTTTTTTGTTAAGAAAGGGAACAAAATTGTAAACTAGACAACTCATTTTTAAATGTACAGTTATCTTTAGAAAAGGGAACAAAAAGGTAAACTTGATAATTTTTTTGTTTAAAATACACATTTATCTTTGTAAAAGGTAACGATGAAGATAAAACTCGTTGGTTTTTGTTTCAACTGTACATTTATCTTTAAAAAAGGGGATGAACAAGATAAACTGGTCTCCATTTGTTGAAAATGTTTCTTAAGGTGAATTTACTTTTTTTTTATCTGGCTGGACGGTATTCCCTCACTCGAGAATAAAATTCAAGGTGCTCACGACCTGTCAGGAGGGGGTCTAAGGCGTCAAACTGAGGGCAGTAGCCCATGTGCTGGCACACATTGACCATGTCTTTATGTGGAATGCTGGGGAAAATACAGGAAAAAAATAATCTTAATGAACTAAACATTTATTTCAAATGTTTTTAAATCAAACAATTCAAATTTTGACTATGCACATAGGGGTTGTCTCAAAGAATTTCTTTTTATCTCTGCTTATTGATAACAAAGGTAAATTAAATATTCACTTTGCTTTCACATAATACTGATACAGCACCAAGCTGTTATTTTTATTTTTCAAACAAATGAAAAAACCCCAATAAAAAAAAAAAAAATAAAAAGATTTTTTCATAATTTTCACGACAATAAAATTTGGTTCATCATATGCAGTGATCTCAGGGTAAACTAAGAGGAAACAGTAGGGTAAAAGATATGTGAAAGAGAGAAGGAAATAAGTTGGGCCTCACAGTTGCACTTGCAAACCACCCACTCACACCAATAAAGTCAAATGACTTCAAACTGTGATGGTGTACCATTATGCACATAAACATATAGGACATAAATCTTGACAGACAACAAAACACTTCTAATCGTCACCTGAATTGGTTGACAAAAGCATCCCCATTAGAGACACCGACATCGCCTGTGAGCATCTTAAACGTCGTCGTCTTTTCCAGCCCCGTTGACGCCCAGCAATCCAAAACACTGACCTTTTGGAACGCCCACATAGAGGTGATCTACGGCTGTCAGTTTGCTTCTTCTGCCAGGGTTCCAGTACACCTGATTTCAACACATTGATATTTAATGCAATTCAGATCAAAGAATATAAAATATCAAACATCAAAATATGTGATGATAGCACCTTCATCATAAATTCCAGAAACAACGTCTATGAATCTGAAATCACAATTTGTAACACCCATCATTAAGTTTTCAGAAAGTTCAAGAAATCTTGGCATATTTTCTTATTGTGGCTTCTCAATGTCAACCATTGTAAATCATCTACTACGCAAAATAAATTTTGATATTCATAATATTAACACAAAACACATTTTACCAAGAGATATAGACAACGTCATTGTAATTGTCTTGTTTAGTAAAAAATTGATTACTGCAATTCACTATTGGTGTTGCGCAATGAAAATAGTCAAAACATGAAATTGCCCAAAACAATGCCGCAATATTATTTCTTAAGAAAAGCTAAAAAAGATCATGCTACACCCTCTACCACACCCTTCACTGGCTCCCCGTAGAAAAAAAAATTCTTTATAAACTGATGACTCTATGATAAAGATCCCTTGGCTGTTTACAGGGCAGTCAAGACAAAATCAAAATCGTACCCAAACCCCCCAGACCAAATTAGGTACTTCATGATCTTTTAGACAATAAATTGCTAAGAGAGTTGTCAAACTTCATTGCTGTCTGATGAGAAGACATAATTTGTTGATAACCTCCCTATGTTAATGTACAGAAAAAAAGCAATGATTACCTTAGTCAAACCTTGGAGTCTCAAAACGTCATCTGCCGCTCTGCCAGACAAAACTCTTTGCTTCTCTTTGGCAACATCAATATCTTCATTCTTGGTCTTTGACACAGATGATTTTGACACAAATCTGTAACATGACAGACCATCTAATTCATTGAAATATACTTTAATTGTGTTTTCTGTATGAAAAATAGCATAACCGAGGCCCCTACAAATAAAACTATAGACCTGTTAATTCATGGTAAACACCATAAATAAACATCACATCGTCACTAATGTAACTTTTCAAAATAAGGAAACAACATTCAACATTTTATTTCACTTTTAATTGATAATAAAAACAAACAATTTGGATAACTTAAAGTGAAAAATTATGAAATTAGTTGCTGTAATGTGTATGATCTAATACATTCAATATTTAGAATAGATATTCACATTTTAAGCAGAGTTGAAATTCTCTCTGATCTGCATGTGCTTAACAAAATGTAATGAAATGAGCTGTAATGTAGGACAGTATGTAAGGAACAAACGTAGAAAATCGTTTTAGAAACTATGTCAACTCACAGCCGAGACAAAAAAGAACTTGTACTCAATAAGGAGATTGAGAATGATAAAGAAAACACCCATCAAAGCCATGGCAAACAGATTCCTTCCCACAATCGTCCACTCAAATGGACTGTAGTCAAGGGGCTTGTCTGTAGAAAGATGAAATGCTGATTAGAGCAGAAAGACTACATAGAGAATGTATGGACGTTATTGGGAAGATTATCACTAAGCAAATGGAGAAAGCTCTGTGGACACAAATTCAATTTGAATTGACCCAGATTATCAAAATCTTGATTTCATTACCTTACTAATTACATGTAACCATCTCTTTTGGCCAAGAACAACGCAGCCAAACAAAGAATGAAAAATTAATTGAGTGTAAACTGTATCCATCAGCAAAAACAAGCCATATGTTTATAACTGATACTAAGAAAATTATTTTAGAAACTATGTCAATTTGTAGCCAAGACAAAAAAACTTGTACTCAATGAGGAGAAAATGCATTGTGTTTGGTATACTTTACTCTTCAAGTAATCCTTGTAATGTCCTAACAATGTTCTAAAACATGAAAATCATCAAAACAGACATCTCAGTCCATGATGCTTCCCCCCCCCCCCCCTACCCTCCTCAAACATATCATAATTTGTCTATCTATCTTTTGCTAATTCCAGATATTTTCCAAAGTCTGAAACTACCTTCATGATTTTCCTAGTTCTTTACTGACAATGCCATCCTTACAATTTAAGACAATGCTTTTTAACATTTGTCTAAAACCTATGACAACCTGTGAAAGAAGCAAAGGGTAAATGCAAATAACTGACCAAACGCTGCCTGCAGTTCTGACAACAACTGGTAGGTTGCCATGTCCAAAAGGCCTCTACCAAGACAGTAGTGTGGAAACAAGAGGAAAACCTGTTTCAATATTGCGTTAATATCACCCAAGTCCTGTGGAACAAGAAAAAAAGAAAATGAACTGTTGGAAACTCTGTTTTCTCTCATTTAAATCAAATGAAAGGATGCAAATAACAAACATCAACAACAGCAATCAGATAAAAACTGAAGACGGTTTTATGGTTCACTTGAATTAAGGTCAACCACCTACTAGCAGGCCCTCACATTCAAACTGTTTTTGAAATTGCCTGAGGAGCTTGGTGTAGACCTCCTGGTGAAGCACATTATACAGTATCTTTAAAATATGTAACCTTTCCTACAACCAGATTGTTATGTCATACCTGAGCTAAATATAGAAAGCTCTGTAATGACAAGCTCAGGACACTGTCCACTCAGAACCACCTGGTCACATGTAGGGGGACATAAACCAAGTGTTGACATTTAGTCAACTCCATTTTTAGACAAAATCTCTTTCTCATCTGATTTTGTAATAACGTCATGAGTCTCATTATGGCTAAGAAAATGTGAGATAAATAAATGTGATAAAGGGATAAAAAAAATACTGTTGAATTGATTCACTAACTTTGTGATAATAAAGACATAAAGATTTTTACCAATGAGATACAAAAGCACAAAAGCTTAGCGATCAGTGTCAATTATTCTGTATTTGAATACTTAGTGTTTATCTATTATATACAATGGTATACATAGTTATTTTTGTCATGTGTCTATATTATACCCAAGCAAGTAAAAAGATGTGTAACTTTGGACATAGACGGAGACCAAAATTACCCTTGACGGAGACAAATCAAGAATAATCCAGAGTAGAAAAAATGACATTCATGTCACTGGCTATTGCGGACGTGAACAATTTTATCCTTCTCGTAAAAATTATGCTTATGTATCGATGGCAATGTTGATACTTACAGGATCATCTCGAGCCAAAACTTCCAGGATATATGTAGCCAGAGTGGCTACAGTGCCAATGAAGACATTGAAACAAGACAACGCTACAAAAGCAGAGCTTGGGATATCAAACAATCGAGAGAATGGATGCATCATTGGGATAATTGCCCATCTGTAGACATGAACAAGCTCATATGAGTAGGCGTTTAATTTAGAGTTTTTATATATCCCAACAGCAAAGTGGTCACAACTGTTTCAAGTAGTGTCAATATTGCTTTTGATCCTAAAACACTGATTAAAAACAAACAAAATCTGAGTACAAATGCACAGAATTTATTCAATTTTAGTTCTTTTAAAAATCAGTGACCAAATGCTCTTAAAATACAAAACAACTCATCTTCAGACAAAATCAATAACATTCTTCCAGAATAAATGTTCATTATAATTTACCCAAGTACTATGGGGAAAATTTCAGTTTCTCAACTTTTCATAAATTCAGACAAAGTAAGAAAAACGGACTACTTACCCATACAGGAAAAGAAGAGCAAAGAGGCATGGGAAATTATTGGCCGAGGTAAATGCTTCCTTGCCAAAGGCCAAGAAAATAAAGATGCACAGAAAAGCAGGAACAGCATAGTTCATCTGTCAACAAATATAAAATCCAACATTTTAAACACAGTAACCATGTCAATAAAGCTCTTAGCACTTCAAAGGTACATAATTCAACATAATTCAACTGGGATGACAGCCTTTTATGTCAATTTCTTTTAACTACCATAACAAAAATGTGACATAGTCTAATTTGGGTATAGATAAATGATATGTTCCACAATGGATAAAGATAGGTAACCTATTCTATTTTGGGCTAGATACGAAAAAACGTACCATTATGGTTATAGCTAAAGGATAATGTTCATGAGCTTACATAGTCCCATACGGTGTTGGCAAACCAGTAAACAGTCGGGTTGATGCCTGACACAAACTGGAGGTGTTTGCTGTTGGAGACACGCTCTTCAATGAGAAAAAGAACAAAACTGGCAGGCACAAAGGACATAGCAAAGATAACGCAAATGGCCACCACAAGATCTGCTGCCCTGTTCCTTCTGTGGAAGGAGAAAAACAAAAAGCAATTTTAAGACTAATGGGAAAGAAAACCTGTTTTTTATACCAGAATTTCATGGGAAACTACTTATCATTTATTCATCCTTTTGTATCATCATCAATTGTTTCCCTCACAAAATTGTGCTTTCCCTTGACAAATCTTGGCATTTAATACTTCATATAAACTCAAAATCTTATTGAATCATTGAAAAATTTGTTTGTATCATTTCAAATATATTCAGCTGCTCTCTCTTTTACTTAGTCAATTTTCAAAATTGATTTGTACTAAAAGTAACAAAGTGACTGATAGTTTATATTGTGGAAATTGCTAAATTAGTAAAAAGCTCATGATGTATATTAGAGGGTCTAATTATATAAAAAAAAATGTTAAAGTAGATACATATGCAACTGATTTGGCATATTTTTTCTTTAGTCATGGAAACCATACTTTAGACCAAATAGCATGTGGAAACTATCAATTCATGGAATGAACTTACATGGATTCTTCATTCAATTGATTTTCGGTGAAGTTCATTGGATGGTTAACTGTGATAATGCCATATTTTGTGGGGTCTTTGTTAGGGAGGCAGGAAATTGCGTAAGATTAGGTTGTTGAGACCATTCATGTAAGACACTGATGCAGCCCAGCCTTTGTTGTTGAACCAAACCTGCCAGTCAGATAGTCAATGACATTCCGTCTTTAAGACTGCACTCTTATTGGTGTTTCAACAATTTGATTAATTCAAAACACATTTTCTTAAAATAAATTTCATCTGTTAAAAAGAATAACTTTCTGTTCAAATATTTCAGAGTAGGCAACCAGCGCAGGAGCCCCCTTCCATTCCTTAAGTGTTTAAACACGTCTTTTAGCCAAATATTGATAGGATAATTCAAAGCGTTATCACTTTCTAGAATATTCCAATCCCTCTGTCGACCAGATCATCAGGTCTCTGGTTCGAATCCTAGCAATGCTAGGTCTGACGTAATTCTTGGAAAAGACAATTAACATACATCTTCTCCACCTGGCCTAGGTGCAAATGGATACAAGCATTAGCTTGGGAGTAAACACCCTGCGTCAGATTACCATCCTTTTCGGAGGTGATCCGCTTCATGCTATAGAAACCTGGATAAGCTCAGGCTCTATGGGTCACAATGGCCTTGACGGAACTTTACTTTATCTATGAACCAGAAGTTGTTGTGTGGTGATGATGGTAATGATGATGTATCAGGACCAAGCCCATTTCTTCTTGGTGAATGCCCATCGCCTGCCCACCTACCACTTACATCAATCTCATGTGCCTGATACAAAATTATGTCAGCGAATACACACCATATGATAACATAATAAAACACAAAGGAGCCACAGTGGAATGGTCAAAAGTGATAAACGACAATAAGTGCAAACTCCACCAAAGAAGACAGAACAAACAGGTGACATTTCTGGAATAACCCCTTCGTCCGACAACAAGCAAGCGATCTTAACACATATGTAGGCATCACACGGTGTTGATGTTAGAAGGAAAGACAGGATAAAAGAAAGTACAAATGTACAATAAAGTATACAAATTATACAAATACTAAAAACAATAATAAAAGTACTTTTGAGAAGAAAGTAAGACAATTTCTTTGGTGGAATTTTCACTTATTGTCGTTTATCAGTTATATGAAAGCATAGCAGGTTAAAGCCATTTTTTTCTCAATGCTTGAGTCGAAAGTGAAAGTGTTAAGTGAAAACTAAGAATTTAATATATATGATAGGTGTGAGCAAACCAACATCTACATTACATTTTAATAATTAAGTGTAATCACATGATCAACTAAAACACCTTTTGAACTCTCTTTACCTTGGTATTATCACGAATAAATGCTGTCTTTAGGACATTATCTAGGTCAGTCCAAAAGTCGTTCCGTGCCAGTAAATATAGACTGATTACTATTTGCAGCTCGCACAGGCGGTCGACAGTACTGGAGATTTGAGAAGAATTCAAAACACCCAAAGGATTTTCCAGTCCAAAACTGAATCCTCCGTATCTATGTCGAAAAGAAATACATGAACCAGAAAAGGGTATTATTACCTATACAAATCATTTGTGGTTGATTAAATTAAAGCAGGTTTGAATTCAGATGAGAATTCAAGAACATTCTTTAGGAGGAAAATATGACACACTGAAAAAGTATGTTCAAAATTGCCAAAAATGGAGAGGTACAAACAAAACACACTTTAAGGGTGAAGTCAAGTAAAAAATAAAGTTCCTTCGAGGCCATTTCGGCCCATAGAGCTGGAGCTTATCCCAGTTTCTACTAACTGCCTTTGAATTCTTTGTTCTATCACTCCAGTTTTCAAGCATTCTTCCCTTCCTTTCCATCAAAACTTTGGTCTCAGGGCCATTGTCACATCAATCAATCGAAGAATTGAGAATGTGTAAAATTACAGTTTAGGCATTGTTAAAAGACACACAACCACTCAGGATCATGAGAGATCTGGGATAGTCTATGATGCTAAACGCAGTAGATGTGATAGAACTAGCAGCATATTCTAGCATTGGATGTACTCAAATAAAAGAATGGACATAGATAACATGGGAGAATATTTCATTTGCTGGTTTCAATTAGATATTTTGTGCAAAATTGTTTTTTTAAGCAGAACTTGAAATCTCTTTCAACAGATTTTCACATTTGAAGTTGAGCAGAATTTCACATGTGCGTTGTAATGGAATTCCAGAAAATAGTGGATAATTCTCATTGTCAGTGAGAAATCAAAACTAAATAACTTTTTTCACTCCAATTTATTTCTCTCATCGATCAAGGATAACAGTAAACAAATCTAATTGACAAGAACTCAGTAAAATATACACAGCTCTTTTGTGTCAAACCTTCACTGATGGGATTCAAATTAGTATGAGGGGAAGGAAAAAATTGTAAAAGAAAAGAAATAAAAACACAAGGAAAAGGTAGTTTCTAACCTGGTTTCAAATAATGGTCTTTGCTTTTAACGAGCCAATCAGACATGTTTCTCCCTGTCATGTTCAAAAGATTATCGTTGGTTTCAAGTTCACGTTGTGATGGTCTTGGACCTCCTGCACCTGTGGTAGGGAAGAGGGTGGGCGCAGATCAATTACAGGTAAGTTGAAAATATGCCTAAAGAGTAACCTCAGGATTGTTACAATAAACACAGATACAGTTTTTGTTTTCATTTAAAGTCACATGATCTGCATTTACTCAAAGAATTATAATAATATGGTTGTACGTATGTTAGTTCTTAAAATATACCCATTATACTGTGCACACTATTTCTGCGCTTTCACTATACTTTCGCTGTTTTACTGCTTCAGAATAAATTATTCTCTTTAACATCAGGGACAATGTGGTCCATAGATAAGATGTCAGCCTCTCAACCAAAAGGTGGGTTTGAGCCGTGACAGGTTTAAACAAATTTCTCAAAAAATAGTGCCATCAGAAATGAACAATAAGAAGGAAATCCTGTGTGCAGATTACAACATTTTGTGTACGTTAAAGATCCCTTGGCTGTTTACAGGGCAGTCAAGGCAAAATTTAAAATTTTGGGTAAAATAAAATAAAATAACTTAGACATAATACATATATTCAAATTTTTCTATTGACTTTGAGCGACTACCATAAATTTTTGACTACTTATCCCGTTAATTGATGACAACAAACTGATAACCTTTAGATGGACAGATCTCTTCAAGTATTTGAACCTGAAAGTATTGTAAATTGGTCACAATCCTGATTTCAGTTAAATTTTATTTAGCATTTTGAGTGATCTTGAATTTGAACTCATTTTTACATACCAGCAACATTCTATGTGATCTGACATTCAGTGGGTTCCATAAATTACACTTTTTTGCTTTTTTTCTCCAGGTTTTGATTTTTGTTCTTTGGACATAATCCAGTTTATAAACGAAGTTTAAAGAGCATGCACAGCAGAGAAACAGCCGGAAGTCTAGTTAGTTAAATCAGTAAATATCACATAATCCAGTTTATAGACCAAGTTTAAAGAGCATGCACAGCAGAGAAACAGCCGGAAGTCTAGTTAGTTAAATCAGTAAATATCACATAATCCAGTTTATAGACCAAGTTTAAAGAGCATGCACAGCAGAGAAAACAACCGGAAGTCTAGTTAGTTCAGTAAATATCACATAATCCAGGGATAAAAATTTACCGTCAGGACATCGCTGAAAGCCAGAGCTACAGGAGCAGGACGGAGACGTCTCAGGAACATCACTTCTGGCACGACTCCATCTAGAATCAATCCTTGAACTCGACAAACAGGACTTGCCACTGATTAAATAAACAATATATATTTCATTGAGATAGTGGAGCTATGTTATAGCAACCTAAAAAAATTGCAAATTCTTTTACCATAAGTGTGAAATCAAGGACACATGGCTGCCAACTTTTTCAAATTGAAAAAAAAAACAGACTCTGGTCCCACAAATTAATTATAGTTTTTATGACAGCCTGTAATATTCCAGAAAATATTGACAATTTGACTAATCCCCTCTAAGGTAAATAGCAAAACATCCATCAATCGCTGGCCTTTCTGACAAAGTGCGACAGTAATTTGCAAACTCAGAAACTGAACTTCCATCCCAATATCTCTGAATCTCTGCTGTTGATTTAGGGGTTTTTCTTTAAAAAAAACTGAATTTACCCTCATATCCATATTTTTCATCACCCTCATATCCATACTTTTCATTGCCCTCATGTCTATACTTTTCAAGATAAATACAGACTTGCAGACTCATAACCAAAAACACAAATTAAATATATTTTTATGCACTGATTGGCAGCGATGAGGATATTTGGTAATATATCAACCTTACCCTAGATCTATATCTAAATGTGCAAACTACTCCTATATCTATATCCAGATGTGCACTATATCGAAATTTGCTCTTTACAATTCCATATTGTACAGTTTATTAATGAAAACCAGATGTCTGCAACCAACAGACACAGAGGAAGCACAAGTCAACTTTTTCTCTGAAAGCTTAACTATTTTTTCCAGGTATTTCTTGAAATTTTAATAAACAAGCATCGTGTGATATCAAGTATGATTATAAAATTAAGTCAGATCCCATAAAACAATATTCTTCCAACCTTTTTTTACAAAACCTGTTAGAAATAGTGGCTCAGGTAGATTAAAATTCTACCCAAAGACGGTGAAACAATGAAATTTTCATTTACCAAATGTCACTTCTGGAAGAAAAATTTCTCAAATAAAAATGATCTTGGAATCACATGATTAACTCACTCAATCGAATGCTGAGCACGGTTCATGCATCGTGTTCCATAGTACGGTGATTGCAGAAAGTCAGCTTCCAGGGACTGAGCACGAATGTTTGAAGGGTTGTCGTTACTGTAGAGGATACAATAAAAAATGTTGTTACTCATTTCATCCCTGTATCAACGCTTTCACAGAAAGATAAAGATGAAGTTGTCATATGACATGAGAGTAATGATGCTTCAATACGAACTTTCAATTATGCTACACGGCATATGGCTTTGGTATTGGAGTCCGAGACTCTTAGACATTTAATGCTTAAAGCTGAAAACAAAATTCTGCATAGAGGAAGATAAAACAGATAAAGGAGCCTGTATTGATGATCCATAAAAAAAAATAAAAAAATTTAACAATGAAACAATAAGGCAAATTAGAAAGCTATAACAATTTTCCTTAAAAAAAACAAGATTTATCCTCAAATTTTGAAATGGCACAGCCATTAAAAAAAAATCACTTGAAGTTTTTAATAAATTTAGGCAGACGAGATTGCATAAGTCAAAAGGAAGGTAAACTATCACCTGTAGAAAACATTAAGAGATGAATCTGATCCAGTTTTGGGTTCGTACATCCATGGCTGAAGTTCAAGGGGAGGCATTCCTTTAAATGGTGGCAAGATGAGGCAAAGATCATTGCCAGACACACAAATCCAGCGGGAAGAATGATCTGCATTGAAGTTTGAAAAAAAAAAAGAAAAAGATTTTCAATTCAAATATATCAAAATCAACAAAATGCACATTTTTTAAAACGTCAAAATACCCTAACAAATCCTTAAATAAGGAGTTTAGGTACTTTAAAATTCAGACAAAATGTGTTGAGAAGGCAAAGAAAACAAATCACTTCAGTTTTTAGGTAATATCTTGTCAAAATTAGTTCGGCGGGAAAATGAGATGATATATTATTGGCTAAATTATAATCATTTTTAACATAAGTTGATGTCTGAAGAAACTAACCTCGCTAATAAAACCTTTCTTGCTGCGACGGACATGATGGAAACGCTTGAGAAAGAGGGCAATAATCTGCCTTCCAAGCAACGTTTTCCCAGTCATTCCCAGTTGCCCAGCACCGCTGAAGTTGATATCCTCGTCAGCAGTGTTGTCTTGTTCTTCCGATATAACAGATTCTGAAGAAATATTTTATTCTTTTAGTTAAAATGCTCCAATATTCGAACAATGCAAATAAATTCATTTTAGTTTTGACGTAATCAATGATAAATCTATGATAAAGTTTGAACATCGTTTAAAGATCTTTTTTTAAAACATATAAAAGAAACCTTCATCAGTGCAAATTCATACTTAATAGGTACGTATTTTGTTATCTGATTTATTTACATTAAAAAGAAACCTTCAGATTATATGTAGCAAATATACACTCACTCCATTATTTCTAAAGAAGAGATGATGCAGTGAGAGATAAATTTGTCAGTGTAATGGACAGGATGAAATAACTCAAACAACTTACACAGACTGTATAAAGACATACATTATCAACCCTAAAAACATATAAATGTTAATAATTCATTTAAATGGCTGAAGCCTCTCTTAATCCTCCATTTTTCTTAGGTGTTTTGTGGCATCGGTGGCCAAGCGGTCAGGCTGCCGGACTGGGGATCATGAGGTCCTGAATTCGCACCCTAGCAAAGCAAGTTCCAACGTTGTGTTCCTTGTGAAAGACAAGTAACGCGCATTTTCCCCACTCTACCCAGGTCCAAATTGGTACAAGCACTAGCTTGGGAGTAAAAACCTGCGTCAGACTAACGTCCTGGCAGGATTATTGTCACCTGTTTCGCTTCATGCTATAGAAATCGGGATACGCTCAGGCTCTATAGGCCTCAAGGGCCTTAAAGAAACTTTAGTACTTTACTTTGGTGTTTTATACATCTCTATGGTTGCTAACTCAATGCGCTTGATTGCCAGGATAGAGTTATGACTACTTGCTTCTTTGTATGTGTGTGCATCCATTTGTAAATAATACTAAAAAACAATTTTTTAAGCCACCAGGAGATGTGTGATAATGCATGCTCATGTTTCAAACCCTCAGCTGGAAAAACAAGTGCCTTACACTAAAACTGCAACCACCGTTAAAACATCAACCTCAAAATATTAAGTCCTATTCATTGTGTTCATAATTCGTATACAGTATTATACGTCTATTAACATTAATCATTCCATCCCCCTCTCCTACCCACCCACACTATTCTGTCTGTCTGTTTGTTTGTCCATCCGTCCCTGAGTTTATCCCATCCCTCCCTTTCTGTAACATTTCATAGCTTTGCTTTTCTTGCTTTGTAAGTTTAATGTTTTCCTTTTTATTTTAATGTCTTTGTAGCCAACTACATACACTTGTTACACAACACAACCAAAAAAGTACATGGGCCGAAGCAAAAAAGGTGATAGCACTGATCTAGAACTTTGTTTCACAAATATCAATGTACACAAAACACAGATAAAACAAGGCATTTACATATGCAGTCTTGTGGGCAGCAGGAATATAAAATAACTTTTCAATAAGGATCTTTTTTAAGTCATGCCTTCTCTCATTGACACTTATACAGAGACTTCAATGTTGATGTCTTGAGTTTCTGGCCAAATGTTCCATAACATACATACACAAAAGAGGAAAACAAGTTGAAGAAAGATTACCATCTTTTACAGTCACTACCATTCCATTTACAACATAACTGCTGAACTTCGTATAGACAAAATAGGAACTTATGGCCTTTTCTGATGCCTCTTGAGATGCATTATACCTATGAACAATCAAACTTCAAAACTGATCCTATAAACCTATCTAATCAGCATGCATGAAACACACATGAACCACTACCTGTAGGATTCTTTCCAAGATTATGCACAGATATTAAAATTCTTCATTAAAAAATAAGTCTACACACAAAGGTAATCAATAAGCCCTTTGTATTTATCAGTTTCAAAAATAATTTTTAAAAAGAAAAAGGGGAAAGGAAAGAAAGGAAAGAAAAAAATGGTATCAAACAACACTTGGCCATGCAACGTTTAACCAAAGGCAGAAAGAAAGCGGAAAGGGAAAGCTCATGTTTCAAACATGGTGTCACATTATACAAAAATTGGAATTTAAAAAAAAAAAAAAATATATATATATATCAAAATAACAACACCATTCTATTTACATGTCTAACACAAATGGCATGCATGACCGAGGAACAGCACACAAAGCCTTGGCAAGACAGATGTTTACCGTATGCCTGGGGTCTTTCTCCTTTCAGACCTTGATAATTTAGAGCAAATTTTTCATAAGTCAATCAGAAGACTGAAATGTACTGAAACTTGAAGCAATTCTTCTTCCTAACTCTATTTGAAAAGTTATCCTGTCATACTGATCTCATTCTTATTCATAGACAAAATGAAAGACCACCATAGCGAATAAGTGTCAAGACCATCAAAGTATCATATCTTATATACAAACAAGTTGAATATTCTTATATACAAACAAGTTGAATATTCTTATATACAAACAAGTTGAATATTCTTATATACAAACAAGTTGAATATTGATTTAAAGGTTAACATTTTTAATGAGAGTTCTAATATTCTGCATACTTGTGATTATAATCCCCACATATAATACAAATCTATATGCTTTCATTCCAGATGAGCCAAACAATGCCCCTTTCATCACGTTAAGAAATATGACTACTACCAATATGTTCTAATCAAGTGATTTTCAAACTGGGGTCAGCAAGTGCAGTACTTTTTTGGGGACAGTGGGCATAAAGAAATAAATGTTTACCAAATAACATTTTTGATATGTTCACTCTCCTTAGTTTATGTGAGACCATGAATCGTGAATAGTAAAGAGACAAGCATGTAAAAGTTTTCAAAAGTTTGAGAACTACTGTATTGATCCCAAAATAATATCCTAGTTAGCCTATGCCTTCAAGCAGAAACTCAATTACACATTAATCGTTCTGATGTAAAACAAATATTCTGTATAGACCTGCCCTGAAACCTGTCAAACCATTCATCTAATGGTAACTAATTCTCTGTGTCAATGCCTGTAACTATTCCCCAACACATAACTGAAATAATCATTATTTAAAGTAAGCTTAGCAGTTTTTAGCAATATTGTCTTAAATCTGATTGATAGCAAGGAATCCGTATGAGCAAGAAAGTATTTTTTTAAAAATCAACTACCTGATTCCTCTGATTCAGCTGTGAGTCTTTCCCTCAAAGAAGAGGTGCTGTTTCGAAAGTTGAAGCTGAAAAGACTTGTTTTGCTCTTCTTGCTGAAACTCAATCTTGACACTGGGCGAGGATAGCGACCATCTTCATGCATCAATAGATACAGTGATGAGAAAGACGATAGAGGGAGGGAAAGCAAAAAATTCACGATAAGCACTTGTAAGCATGGAGTTGGGGGTGGCAGCTGATCAGGGAAGGATATCCAAAAAGGCAAGAGAGCAGAGTTGGGTTTGATGGGTAAAATATAGTAATAAAGTAGTTACTGCCTAAATGCTCGGTGCTTGGGAAGCAGAGAAAACAGGCACTAAGAAGGAATTAAATGGGCATTTATGGGGAGATCTGTCAAGGCAAAAAAATTGAGTGGTGATCAATGCGCAGACAAGGATAAAGATTCATAATAACAACACAACCAGATCGTCCGTTTTAAAAGAGTCCTCAGTTTTACGTAAAATTGAATGCGAGAAAAGGGACACCTAGAAGCCATAAGTTCTTTAACACTTAGGTTGACCATCCCTCGCCATGAAGACCAAGGCACACTGGGTACGGCCAATGCGAGACGAGGGAGCAATAAAACTGTTCCGACGTGATGCCTGCTTCATCAATTAAAAATGTCAGGTAATTTCATGCAACTTATGACATCAAGGGAAGAGCCATGGGTGGAGTCTGGAAGACTGTTCAATTCTAATTGTCTAGTGACAAACCAGTGATCCAATGGGACAAAGACTGTACGGTACAGTGGGTGGACTTAAGAAAGCAAGACTGATCATCTTTTAGAACAGTACGTTGGATAGGTACATGAAGGGTGTTTACAATGTATGGCAAAGTGATGATGGGCATAAATTAGCAATAGTGACGGGATTAAATGTATAATAAAAGAAACAAGAGGAAGTTTTAATCAATTGCAGACATACTTTATGATAATTTAGAGATTATACCTGCACTTGCCATTAAAACCCGGCATTTGGGGGAAATCTTGGTTTCAAAATGGACATTTAAGGGGCAATTTATATAGAAAAAAATTGGTTCCATCGACATTGCTAACATTTAGGAGACATTAGCATTATGGTGGTGGGCGTTTAGGCAGTAACTACTGTATATCATCAATATTTATGTATTAAACTTGACATCTCAACACTATTTAGTATTCCCACATTCAAAAGCCAATGATTATGTCACTATCTGAACCGAAAAAGAAATCCTGTCTAAAAAGGAGTTGACCATATCATCATTACGCTCCTCTTGGCATCCAGAAACCTTGATCAGGGCTAAAAGTAACACAAGTTTTATTTATTTTCAGCTAAACTAAGAATCTACAAAATAAAGCCTATAATGGTATCCAAATATATGAGAACGTCATTCTGTATGAAGCTTTTTTTCATACAATCTGAGTGAAAAGATCAGGTAGTCAAATATTTAGATCCTTATATAGAAAACATGAATTATTATTGAATGAAAATGTAATGAAATCTAGAAAGTTGAATTTTTAAATTAAATGAAAACATTAATGAAAATAAAAGGTAATTGACAAATTCTGAGTTACTTTGGTTATTTCTTTGTATACAAAGATGATTACTACTTTCTGGCTGATCTCACTGGCTTTTCATTACAGACACAAGACATTAAGGTTCCTACAAATTATATCTCAAGTATGACTGTCACATTGCACCAAATGGCTACCTTCCTCCGTTTGCTTGACAGATTAAAATCGACTCTGCACCTAAAATGCTTTATAACAAAAATGGTATCAGCAAGGTAAAGAGCAATGCACAAACATCAACAATGGGTGAAAGAAAGCAATTGCTGCTGTAAGCTTTTGTTTACACTTTCTCACTTTTATGATGGAAAGGTCTACATATTCTCGTCTTGAATGACAAAAAGGACTTCCGTGATGCTGTTGAAAGGCATTGTTAAGAATATCATTGAATATTGTACCTGCCATGTGCAATATGGCTCATCTTTTGCTTGATTTCTTTTATGTTCTTCGATTTTTTAAGCAAACTTTGCCAGACCACGGCGGCGGGGTGTCATGTCAATCTAAGGTCTTTTTTTTTTAGAGAAACTGTTCTAGGTTGTTAAATTGAAATCAAAAGTTCTTATCTAGAATTTCTTTGAACTGCTTGAATTGGGAAGGTATTGACATTGAATATAATATGCAAGGTTATATGAAGAAAAAAACACCCCTGGAAAGACATATGAGATTCTGGCCTGAAAGGTCCAATATTGAGCAGTCGTTTAGCTTAAATGCATCCTAGATTAATATCAAAAAGTTTATTGAAATATTGGCTATCCGTTTCATTGATTTCCTCAACATGTCAATTCCTCAACATGTCAAGTATAGGCATGATGCTCTGCAAAATTAATATAGACTGAATTAAAATCAACGTGTAAGATTTTACTTTCTTATCAAAGGGCCATCAAGCCTCATTATGACCTTAGAATTTCTTTCATACTACATCAAGTGATATGAAAACCACCCCAAAATGAAACATTTAGAAGTTTCATGGAAACAGGCCTAAATTTTCCGTTTTCACGATAAATTGAAAGGGACAGATCTCCAACGTCTTGTAGGTGACTTAATACTCACTTTCACATTGTTCCTCCATCTTTAGTCTCTTCCTTTCATCGGCACCATCATCAACCCAGTTATCATCGGCCACTTTCAAGAACACCTTAGGAAAGATTTAAAAGTTGATCATCTGGTCCAATATGTTTGACAACTAGAATTTCTGAGACATGTTAGCGGTGCTACCATGTTCTTCAGGGATCTCGACAAAATATAATATTTTTTCAGAAATTGGAAATGGAAGTAGTTTGATAAACATGGAGAAACCAGACATTTTTTGTTGTTGACATCTTTGTGGGAGGTACATTGCATAGCAACAGGGGACTCAGTAGTCCAGAGGGAAGGTGTCGGCCTCTCAACCAGAAGGTAGTGGGGCCCAGCCCCGCCAATGGTTGAAAAATGTTCTCAAGTTTTTTCAAGCAAAAGCTACCCCCCCCTATGGTCCAGGTAGATGGATCGGCACCTAGTCCCATCGGAGAGACAATAAAAAGGAGGTCCTGTGTGCAGATTCTCACACTCTGTGCACGTTTAAAAATCGCTTGGTTCTATACAGGGCAGTCCAGGCAAAATTGAAAATCCTACCAAAGGCCCTGAGATCCCCTTAATTGTGGATGTGGGTGACTTGTATCAAATCAAAGCATAGCACCAGTGACAGACCGCTTTTCTTGATTAAACCAAGATAACACATTGTCATCCAGCCTTCTTGGCCAAATAATCATTTAAGAAATGGATATTACATCTCAAGTCTAGACTTTAGACTTACATCTGGATATCTTTCTATCAGCCTAAATAGATCTAGATCTAAAATCTGCACACAAACAGCTCTACATCTAAACTCTAGATCTAGATTCTACATTTAGATCTAGCTCTAAAATTTCAAATACATTTTAGATTTAGATCTATTTAGGCTGATAGAAAGATATCAAGATGTAAGGCTTAGTCTACACTCAAGGTGTAACATCTATTTCTTTGATGATTATTAGGCTAAGAAAGCTGCCCAAGAAAGTTCAATGACAAAATTATCTCGGTTTAGTCGAGAAAAGTAGATTGTCACAATTGCTATGCAATAATCCGACCTAACCCCCTCCCTCCCCCGCCACAAATGCCTCTACAACTATATATCCACTTTTTACACTTTTATTGAACTCGTGTTGCTGGAACATGGTAAGTCTCACCTCTTCAAGGCTTGTATCTGAAATCCCATAGCTTGAAATTCCCATATCTCTGTGTGACATCTCCAAAGCCTCAAAAAGATTTTTAAATCGTTCAGCGTGGTTGTCTCCATCCGGCAGTCTAAAACACACTTCCATGCTGTTGTCCTCCACGAGCTCACCATCGGGAACATAGCTTTTGACAAAGGCTGTCAACTTTGGCAGTGAAAATCCTGATGATACAGAGGGGACAAGAAAGGTCTTAATGAGAAATATGTGCAAGAAACCGCACTTGCTTTCCCCATATCCTATTTTAACATGGTTTGGGTTAGTTAGAGCCCCAAGAGAGTACCTACTAAAAAAAATGGCCACCACCGCTCTCGCTCTGGCCTACAGCTGGGTAGCATTCAGTCATTATGCATCTTATCTTGGAAGGCTACTCTGCATTATGTCAGACTGATATCAAATGCTTCCCTGGCATGCATCAGGGACAGGCGATGACACCTCGATTCTCTTAACAATATAAAGCCTTGAGCAACAGTATATTGAGTCGTGAGGGATCCTAGGAACACCAAGACTCGCTTTGCTGAGTTGAAGATCCATAGCCATGCTTGAGCTGGCAGCAAAAAATGAATCACACAAAGGAGATGTAGGAAAGCTCATGACCAGGCCAGTCTACAGATGGAATCATTGCAAATCTTGCTACCCCCTCCCTTTCCCTTTTAAGACATCTTTTTGATGAATGCCACTTTGTCTTCATTCAATTTTATCAGTTTACATCAAATAGCTCTAAATCCACTATTATCTTACGCTATTTTCTATAAAGGGATGAATTGAATGAGACATAAGAATTAACAATAAATATAACTACAGTATTTAAATTCTTTGGCACAGTTAATAACGTTTCATGAAATTAAAACAAAAACAAGGAAAGGGATAAAAGACCCAGAGACAAAATTTGTAATAATCTGAGGCAAAGTACCTAAAATAGCCTTGCCGTTAATAACTCTTGGCAATGGTGTTGGAGAATCATTATCACTCCTCCTTTCGTCATAGCCTTCGTCTTCAATTTCAAAAGAGGGCTGTAATAGACCAAATAGACAGATGTCAAGAAGGGTCGGAGAAGAGAAGGAAATACCACACAGAGGCAATATTGTCAAGAAAGCAGGCTTCTAACAGTTGCACAACCAATGTGAGGCCTGATAATACGAGCCCAATTATTCAACCCTTTTTTTTTTTTTTAAATCTTAACAAAATATAACAAAACAAAAAGAAACAAGAAAAGGAAGCTGACTTGCGTGACAGCAAGGACTTTGTCAAGATTGGTCAAAGAAAAGAAACGCATTACCATAAATGACACTCGTATTTGAAGTAAAATCAACAGACATTTGGGTTGACGAACATTTTTTCTGCTTTAAGCGATTTAATTAACAACTTTGCAAAAGTACATGATTTAAAAACCAAATGAATTTCAAATTGCTTTCATTTGTTTTAGCTTCATAGAAATGTCAAATAATTTATATCTCATCAATACTAAGAGACAACCTCAGTTAAATATTACTGCCTTTGAACTCATAAAATTATCATGGTAAACATTGTCATATTTTTGAAAATTGAAAACACTTTTGAACAATTGTCGATTTCGCTCATTATGTTATATGGATATAGATAAGATTTACTTTAAGATTGATCAAATGCACGTTCATTTTCAATCAATAAATATGATTACATCTTCTCTCTTTGGATTTTTAATGTGGTTTTTTGTTTCTTTCCCCACAAAGTCAAATAAAGCGGTTCTGTAAAAAAGCATGCTATACACTCAAATAGGCCTTTCTTACTAGAGCTATTTATAGTAAAGACTCCAGATGTCAAAAGTTAATCTGGCTAGCCAGGCACGGACCTCTTAGAAGAAGTCAATAGCGAATAAGACAATTAAAATTTAATTATCATAATAAAAATAGCACTTAAGTAAGTACCTGAACAGCTTTGTCAGCTCGAAAAGGCACATGTCAAAAACTAAAACAAAAATTGTGTGGTTCAGATACTGAAAGCTTGACAAATTGACTCAAGTCCTTAAATGGTGCCCCACACAATAATGTCAAACAACAAGATACCCAAATTTATGTTATGCACACTCTAGTCAACGTTGTGGATCTAGATCTACGTGTTTAACAACAGGAACATGTAATAATGCAAAATAAAAATCTCATAATTATTGCATAAACAGAACAAAATTAAGATCAATTGATAAATCAATCAATTGAAGGGGTTATTTCAATACTGTGCCTATGTCCATTTTCCTGAAAAACGAGACAAAGAGATAATCCTAGGAGATAAGAGGAAATCATGCTTCCTGAACAGTGTGAAAATGATAACACCAAAATACATCATGTTTACAGCCGTTTGACACTTGGATTGACATTTTTCTCTAACTGATGTAATTCTGACATAGGCACACTATTGAAATGACCCCTTCAATTGATCAACAGCTAGATAGAGAGACAGAAAGTTAGAAACAGATAGATAGATACTTATCATCTGTGAAACTTTCTATACGCACACGTCCGCCTGACATATATGTTCAAAAGCATATAACGTCATAAATAATCAAACACTGTGCCGTGCTTTTTGGAAGAAAAATGAAAATCCTTGTTAAGATCATAAGTGTAAAATGAGCTTTTATATTGGTTCAAGGCCTCCAATATTTATAAGGACACGAAAGAAACATGCGTTTGATGATTTTAAGGATAAATCGGACTCATGTGCGTTTAGACAGTTTCATTGACCAAGTATATACATTTATATAAATCCGTAGAGTTCAAAGGAGATTTGTTTCCACTGATTGGGAGATGTATGAATTATTAAAAATATCTAAATTAACTCATAGATTTGAATGATTGAAATTTACCCTGTCCGTCATATTAAGCAGTGATCTCTGGGCGAAGTCAGAGGAAACAACAAGAGTGAAAGAAAAAAGAGTGTCCGCCAATGGTCACCTAGTTCCTAAACTTTGACTGATCAGATAGATTGTGACTAGGAGGTCCAGAGAAAGGCAAGAAATAATTATGCGAGAGAGAGAGAGAGAGAGAGAGAGAGAGAGAGAGAGAGAGAGAGAGAGAGAGAGAGAGAGAGAGAGAGAGAGAGAGAGAGAGAGAGAGAGAGAGAGAGAGAGAGAGAGAGAGAGAGAGAAAGAGAGAGAGAGAGAGAGAGAGAGAGAGAGAGAGAGAGAGAGAGAGAGAGAGAGAGAGAGAGAGAGAGAGAGAGAGACAGACAGACAGACAGACAGACAGACGGACGGACGGACAGACAGAGAGAGAGAGACAGAGACAGACAGACAGCTGCAGAAATTGAGAGACAGAGGTAGGCAGGCAGACAGAAATAGAGACAGAGTAAGAGAAGAGTCATTTATTAAGATGATGGAGGAGGCCTGTTTCACTTACAATCTCCTGTTCCATAATGTTTCATAAAGGTCTAGATACATGAATACATGTACATAATAATATGTAAATAGACAGCCAGTCAGACAGATATGTGTGTGAGTCCACATTAGACATAGCAAAAAGATGTCAACATAGAAATGCAGGTTGATGACTTAATATATCTAGACCTAGCTTCAACAGACTATGAATATGTTGGATAAGAGAAAGAGAGAGACTCATTGAAACCCGATAGGGCAGATGGTTTCGTTTACAATCTTTTGCCTTATGTTACCAGATGTATTTTGAGAAATTGCATTGAAAGGGCTAACTTATATAAAAGGTCCATCTTACAATCCTGTTTAAAAAATTAAATGCAAAAATACACAACTATTGTCAATCTTAGAACCCACATATCTTTCTTCCTTTTGTCACTGAGCTGAATCAAATAACAGGAGATGAAAAGTTGGTATAGTGAACCAAGAGATAGCAATAGCAACAACAACATATAGTATAGGGAGAGGCTAACACTGCTTTAACAGGAAAAATAAGTTTGTGGTGCGTAAAAACAAAAAATCGAACTAAAGCAAGCATTCAAGACACATACACAAGAATATGTTCGAAAACAACAAGAATATTTTGTACCTTGGTATATCAAGACACATTTTGAAATATAGTAAATACAGTCTAATTTCAGTCTTTAAAAATAGTTATTGAGCGAATTTTCAAAAGCAAATGACATACTATTTCAATTCCCCTTGCACATCATTTGAAATATATGAGGCCATGATAGTACTTGCTTTTGAACACATCTTACATTCATTTAACCACTTTTTCAGTTTATTTATTTACATGCTTTCCAATCTAATTATCTATTAGTTTATTTATTTACTTATTTATTAATTTACTTATTTCTTCATTTATTTTTTCATTTGTTATAATTTCATGTTTATATCCTGAGCATGTCTAAAAAGCCATGAAATTTGTTTGTAATTTCTGTAGTAGCAAGCCCCTTTGTGCACACAATACAATTAAACAAAACAAAATGTCTACACATCAGTGGAACCAACTACAAATCCATTTGGATTGCACCAACTACAAGTAAAACATCCAAATGTAGTGCATAACAAGGACACTCAAAACTTAATGTTATACAAACACAATCTCGTAGATGTATGCAATTTACAAAAACAAAGATCTGGCTTCTTTTTCTTCTTTTTTTTTTTTATTAAATATCATGTGTGATTGATTTGCAAACATCTCCTCTCTATATTTGACAAAAGTTTAAAGAAAAAAATTAAAAAGATGAAACTTTAGAGCACTGGAAACAAAACAAAAATGCTGTGGATTTTGGAGAGAAAATAAGTGGCAAGGTGAGAAACACAAAGAGAGACAGACATAAGACATAGAACTGGTTAAAATGTATACCCGCAATGATGACTGCTTTCCACTGTCCGGGGACACAGTGTATGGCTAATGAAAGGAAAAGGGCATCGTCATAGTTGCGCTATTTTACGATTATATTGTATACAGTGAAAATTGAGTTAAGACTTTCCGAAAAATGAAAGCAAAAGACACAAGCTGTCTGAATTCCAGTAGTATCTGTAATATGTGAATGGAGAATATCTCCCCATCTACTTCCATTCCAGTAAAGTGATGTTCCTCCCACAACTCCTTTTCTTCTTGCAAAATTCCCCATAGCAAACTTCAGCTTTTTTACTAACTGTCGTATTATGATGAAATGAGATATACCTATATAAATACATATGTAAAAATGTCCGGAGACAATAGTGGCGTATGATTTATTTTTTCATAATAAAGCTTGCTCTCCCCAACTTTGATTGTCATAAAATCAGAAACAACTGTATTGGGTACGGTTGATATCAAGCGTGATTGTTAGATCAAGTCAGTGCTTGATATTGAGTTTACGTGGGATTTTCATTGTAACAACCAGAAATCCTTGAACTAATAATAGTAAAAAATTCCTTGTTTGGAGACAATCTTTTTTCATTAATTAAAATGCTTTCTTGATCCAAAATACAATAGTCAATATGATAGGAACTTAGAGCAGACTACTTAAGACATACATTTAAACAAAACATGGTGGTCCTGGGTGCAGTTAATCCTGACTCTACCACGCTCAAAGGTAGAGAAAGTTAAATTAATATATAGAGAGAAAAATTATAAATGACAATAACATGTTGGTTCTTTCGTCCTTGGTGGAGTTGTCACTTAATGACGTTTATCACTTTTGACATCACTCCACTGTGGTTCTTTTGTTGTGTTATATATAGATATATCTAACGAGAGAAACTAATGGCTACAGATTTACATTTAAAACATAAAAACTATACCTTGACATCAACAACAGTGCGGACGCTTCCGGCAGTTGAAGGTCGGCTCATTGAGGAAGCTCCATCTGATGCAAACAGACCGCTCTCAGTGTCATTTTCATTCTTTGGCAAAGACGAATCCTCTTCTTCTCGTACTAACGTTAGATAGTATCCAGTGCCAAACCTGTTCTTCAGGAACATAGAAGAGCCAACTGTGCACAGTTTTCCTTGAGAGATGATTGCAATGCGGTCACCTAGTATATCAGCTTCGTCCATGTGATGAGTAGACAAGATAATGGTGCGACCTGTCAGATGAAGAAAAATAATGAAATTATCGAAAGTCTTAGGAAATTGGTAGGGAATTAGAGAGCAAAGAAATATCAATCTGATTAAATCAGTAAAGATGATTTTTCTATGATGATGAAAATACAGCCATGTCTAGCATTTGACAATGTGGATAACATGATCCGGCATAACTAGGTAAGACGGAAATAAAGTCTTATACAATCTTGAATACTTAATTATTTATATGACACAAACAAACAAAATATACACAAAAGTTTGCTACATTAATTCTTGTTGGTTTCATCTTCGCTTTGAATGATGAAAGGAGACATTTTGACAAATCCAAAGGCCATAACCATTTTTTTTCCTTCAATCTGTGTCAGTGAATGATAATACTGTCTTTTCAAGCCCTTGATTTGCTTAATGAAAAGTATATAAAATATTCCAAAAGACAAAGAATTCTGTGATACCTAATAGTTCACTTATCCTTTGTGAGTTTGTTTAAAAAAGAAATCAGACATGCAAGAGGTTGAGTTACTATGACCAAAATAAAATCAATACTGACCTGTCTTCAGTTTGAGCAGCAGTTCCCAAATGGCTCTACGAGCATAAGGATCAACGCCAGCCGTGGGCTCATCAAGAATGACTGTCTTAGAACCTCCAACAAATGCAATAGCCACTGATAGTTTGCGTTTCATTCCACCTTAAGTGTAAAATGTTGATTAAAAGAAACCGAGATTCAACATTTTATGTTATTTAACCTTTTAAAATAGAAAATGGATTTTTGTCCCCTCTGTGACACGGAAAAAACAATGAAAATTTTTTTTTTAAAGAATCAAGGCAGTCCTCAACTTAATTAGTGACTGCAAAAATCAGATTCTCATTCTAATAGATCTTTTAGAGAGTAAATATGATTAAAATTCCAACTTTTTCCATGATTTATTTACCAATGATATATGTCCCCCACATAAGCATATATGCTCTACAACAACTTACAGGTAATTGATTTAGCTTACCTGACAAATTTTCAGATTTGTCCTTCCGTTTATGTGGTAGACCAATATCATTGATCATCTTGGTCAACTCAGCCTTGACGTCTGCCTCTGAACATCCTTTCAGTCTGGCATAAAACCAGATGTGTTCTTCCACTGTCAACCTGAAGGTATGGTTAGAAAAATAGCATGATGGTCAGGCTTTACAGTTAAACCTGCTAGAGAATTAGTACAGTAGTGACCGCCTCCCAGTTTTATCTTATCTGGTCTGTTGACCATCGCTCGCTACAAAGACTTCAAGGCACAATGGATATGGCCAATGCCAGACAGGGGAGCAATAAAATTGTTCACCTTGTCCCTTGATCGCCATGCAAGCCCGATCTATTAAAAGCGCCAGGTGATTTACAACATCAAGAAAGAGCCGTGGGCCAAGTCCGGAAAACTGTTCAATTTTAATTGCCTAGTGACAAACCAGTGATCCAATGGGACAAAAGGTGTGCTGTACAGTGAGTGGAGTTATGAAGAGAAGACTGGTCATCTTTTATTACATTACAATGTCATGAAGGGTGGTTACAATGCATGGCACATTGTTGACTGCATAATTAATTATGTACATACTTTATGATAATTTGGAGAATATGATGCCTGCAGTTGCCGTTGAGACCGGGCACTTAGGAGAAAATTTTGTTTTCGAAACAGGCATTTAGTGGGGCAGTTCATTTTTTTTAAATTGGTTTCACAGAGATTGCAGGCATTTAAGCCTTTTATCATCTCATTAAGCCCTGTGACATTCTGTTCCCTGTCTATTAACAATCAGGTAATTTAGCCCTGTGACATTCTGTTCCCTGTCTATCAACAGTCAGGTAATTTAGTCCTGTGACATTCTGTTCCCTGTCTATCAAAAGTCAGGTAATTTAGCCCTGTGACATTCTGTGTTCCCTGTCTATCAATAGTCAGGTAATTTAGCCCTGTGACATTCTGTTCCCTGTCTATCAACAGTCAGGTAATTTAGCTTTATGACATTCTTTTCCCTGTCTATCAACAGTCAGGTAATTTAGCCCTGTGACATTCTTTTCCCTGTCTATCAACAGTCAGGTAATTTAGCCCAGTGACATTCTGTAAAATTCTGTTCTCTGTCTATCAACAATCAGGTAATTTAGCCCTGTGACATTCCGTTCCCTGTATCAGGTAATTTAGCTTATGACTCTTTCTGAGAATTTTTTAGATTAATCATTACTTTCAGCCAAGTTTTGCTACTTCTGGGAATTTACCGGACCAGGAAACTTATGTGGATTGTTTGTTCTTGTAGCTTGTAGATCTCCCCGATCTAAGACAGCCTTGAGTTTTACTATTTGGGACTAATATGTCTGTCACATAAAAGACATGAACAAAGAAAAGAAGTCATCAAAAAACTTAAATAAAAAAATATAACTCACAAATCAAAGAGAACATTGTGCTGAGGGCACATGCCTAGATCATGTCTGATGTCGTCCATAGCGGTCACAATATTTTTGCCATAGATATAAGCTGTACCAGAAGTCGGGGGGGAACAAACCAGTCAAGATGGACCTGAAACAAGAAAACAGTGCATGAAAAACTATTTGTTTTATCATCATAAACAATTCAATATCACATTTTTTGACTCTTGCTTTTGTCACATTACTCTTATGTTTTTATCGTATCTCACAACATATTTTAAGGTTTTCTTCACATGTCAGGGACGCTTTGTTTACATTGATAGGAATAGACTTTAAAGATGGAAATTATCTAATAGCATATCATACGTTCCAATTCAAAGCAGCATGCATAGAATATTATCAAACTTGATATTGTTTATGCAAACCTATGATAAGAAGAAAAAAACTATAGTTTTACCATTTGCTGAGGATGCGCATGTATGCAATCTTTTCTCAAGATAAATATTACATTTAATTGTTCAAATTAACTATACATACGTTATTGTCCTGAACCATGCCTTGAGCTACATGTTTAGACGTCAATTATTTGTGAGGTAACAGTTATTTCTGTAAACACTTCTATTCTACCCCACCATTAAGTATATCCTTTCCCGCTTTCCTATTCAATTATCCAGAAAAGAAAGAAGAAGACCTTAAAAATGCTCGCAAAACTTAAAAAAATTAAGTTAAAATAAAGCCTGAGAACTACAACAGAAATCAAAAGAAAAGAATATTACGGATCAAAATCTTACATCGTGGTCGTTTTGCCAGCTCCATTATGGCCCAGGAAAGAAGTAATCTGATCCTCATAGAAATTGATAGTGAGTTCATCGACAGCAACTTTCCTTTCCCATAAACTTTACGGAGACTGCGAACTTTAACACCTGCAAGTTTGTCCTGAGGATCGGGCTCAAAGTCTGGACCGTCATCTGCAGTTAAAAGATTATAGAAAAAGATAATTTTGACCCATTCAAGTTTGAGTAAAATAAGGCTTGACAAACCAAGTATCAAATATTTGATAGACTATAATAATAATAATAAAAAAATAATAATAATAATAATAATAATAAAAATAATAATAATAATAATAATAATAATAATAAAAATAATAATAATAATAAAAATAATAATAATAATAATAATAATAATAATTTATTAATTCAGTTTATTAAGTGCACACTTTCGCCACTTCGTGTTCAAGGCACTTTTATATATATCTGATTTTCTTAGTGAAAAACTTGTCTAGAGATAGACTGAAAACGGGAAGAATGAGAGGAGAGGGAGACAAACAGACAGAGACACACAGAGAGAAAAATATGTGAAAAAGAGAAAGAGGAGGGAAGGGGTGGAGGTGTAGGGGTTCTCTCTTAATATGTCATAACTTCATTTTCTCGCGACTTGTGGTATGATTATCACAGTTGAGGCCCTCAGTCATATAGAGCAACTGCTATAAAGGGTTTTTTTTTAAGTCCTCAAAGCCTAATAACATTACAAAAACATGAAGCCAGGAGGGATCAATCTAAGCATTTACAATAAAATTATTGCTCAATGTTTGACATACTTCTGATGTCTTCAATCTGCATTTCATTATCTGGACTCTGTTCAGTTTTGTTGCTTGAAGTTCCAAGCCAATAGGACTTTTGCACTGGAAAGTACCATTTGCGAGGCATTCCATATTGTCCTGAAAGCAAACAAAACAAATTTATAAGACAAGTTATATCAAGGGATTTTTGTTGTTGTTTATCATTCTTTCTCTTAACGTTCACATTTGTCTTAAAAATCATTTGCAAGAGAGAAAAAAATTTAAATTCATGAACAAAGAAAAACTAGCAACATTTAATGCAGAGAATTTCAGAAGATGGAATAAATTCACAAACTTTTGATAAACAAATTTGGAACGTCAACATTCTAAAATCTTGCTTCATAGCTCATGAAATAATGGTCAAATAGTGTGATTACAAAGTTCAAAATGTTTAGATGAAGACATCATTCATGCAACAAATTGGCAGGTTATTGACAAGATCTTGTTACAATAAAACTGTTTCAGAAACATGAAATCTTCCAGGGCATCGACTAAGGTTCATGACCAAGCCTTAGCCCTTTAATGTGTAGGTTTCAATTAGCTCTTATTATTTTGGACATTTTTTTTACACAAAATGATAAAATTATCCAATAGCTTTTCCTAGTATGGCTATGAATACTGAGATTTTATCCCTCCGTGATGGGTACAACAACAGAAATCAAACAATGATCTTTAAATGTCTACAGGATTTTTTTTTATCTAACATCGATAAAATGTTGTAACATGTTCTCTCAAGAAGACAAATGCCAGGATACAAACACAAATAGCTACAACCTATAACTGCAGAGTAAACTACGCAACTATTCAAGATTTCTCTATTGTTACTACCCACCAGGAAAGACAGCTTCGATATACCAGGTCAGGAGAAGATAGATGAAGGAGTCAAAGAACATCATAAAGATGCACATGCTCAGGTTGTAAGTATCATCAACTATGGGGCTCTCTCCTATGTTGTCCCACTGGGCTCCAATTGCCTGCTCCTCATACAGAGCCAAGTAGTTGCATGCATACCCCATGGCAATGTTGGATGACAGAGACTGTTGGTGACAATATACAGTAAATAGATGATAAAACACTGGTCTTAACGATTAAACAAACGTATTAAAGAAAGTTTATACAACTAACCAAAATGATCAAGGCTTTAAATCATCATTGCAATTAATTATGCGTAAAGACAACATTTAAGGGACACAGTAAGAGGGCAAATTTTGTTGTTGTTGACACATGGCAAAGTCTTTTAGTGCCCATCTTCGATGTTCTGCCTGAAATGAAGCTTAAAACAAGATCATGAGGTGCTTTCATCCTCACCTTCACTTTCTTTCATTCATCAACTTCATTATACTTGACCTATGCAAGGAAGGACTGGGAGCAAACCTCTTTTATCAGATTGTAGAATAGAATATTTCTTTCTGTTAAGTGTATTGCGAACATAAAATGAAATAAATAAATGCATATTTCATGATTAAGTACGAATGAATGAAAAATGTCAAGAAAATAATCATCGGTAATGACCATAGCAATGCTAATCCACACATTTGAACTCAGGGAAAACTGTGATGATCCTCGAGGGGGTGAGCAGTCTTGATATACTGGTATCAATCGTGACTTCATGACTTACAGTTAAGTTTCCTTCTCAACAGCATTGACAACTTAAGCTGGATAAAATGTATCAGTACTGCAAAAAATGCAAATCGAAACGAAGGTACTCACAGCTGCAAGTTTATCAGTTGGAGTTATCTCCTCTTCCCACTGTACCAACTGCGTGTATGGCAAATAAAGAACAAAGTAGATAAAGCCACCGCATACAGCAGCCAGGTTGGCTTTGTTGAAAAAGACGGATATCAGGAAACACTGACTTATAGTGGAGATTGTGAAGCCCAGCATGAAGACAAATACCACGGTCGGATCTGAATATTCCAACACTTTTCCACTCTGTAGAATAGAGACACCATAATATGTTTACTACTGAGTTAAATAATAAACGACAATATGTGACAACTTCACTAAGAAATTAAACAACAATAAGTGACAACTCCACCAAGAAAGGCAGTTCTGTCTTTCTTGGTGGAGTTATCATTTATTGTCATTTATTACTTTTGACTTCATTCCACTGTGGCTTCTTTGTTGCTAATTGAAATGTAAAAAACATCAGCTAAAAATTTGCATACACATACTATGAAAAAAAGTATATATTTATATTTTAAACGGCTCTTAGGGTATATAAAGAGAGATATATCAATGGATCTTCTCTTCAGGAATGTTCAAGCAATTCACAATTTTTCTCCTGAAAGTAACAATGAAATGTGACATTTCTCTATTCTTTAAATCTATTTAGCAGGTAATCTTTTCAATTTTACCTTGAGAATAATGCAGAAGAGAATAACAGTTACAAGCATGACAACCAGGGCATTTATAAACCAGGCCACCCAATGGACGCCATTGCCCAAACCCATCATCTTCATCACTTCTTTCAGCCGCATTTCCTTCTCATACACAATTCCCTTGATGATCATTGCCACCGAATATATCCAGGAAATCACCATGAACAAGGGAGACTTCGAGAAATGGTAAAAACAAAGCTGTGGATGACATGATGAAATGAAACCTTGGTAATAGAGAGGATACAAATGGATTCATGGTATGGACCCAGGCACTAGACTTAGCCAACTAGATTTATTCATTTATACATTGACTTACCATTGTGACTATAAGCTTACCCCTGTGACTATGGGCTTACCCTCATGACTATGAGCATACCCTTGTGGCTATGAGCATACCCTTCTGACTATGGGCTTACCTTCATGACTATGAGCATACCCTTGTGACTATGAGCATACCTACATGACTATGAGCATACCCTTGTGACTATGAGCATATCCTTGTGACTATGAGCATATCCTTGTGACTATGAGTTTACCCTTGTGACTATGAGCATACACTTGTGACTATGGGCGTACCCTTGTGACTATGGGCGTACCCTTGTGACTATGAGCATACCCTCATGACTATGGGCTTACCTTTATGACTATTTGAGCATACACTTGTGACTATGAGCATACCCTTGTGACTATGAGCATACCCTTGTGACTATGAGTTTACCCTTGTGACTATGAGATACCCTTGTGACTATGAGCTTACCCTTGTGACTATGAGTTTACCCTTGTGATTATGAGCTTACCCTTGTGACTATGCTTACCCTTGTGACTATGAGATTACTCTTGTGACTATGAGCTTACCATTGTAACTATGAGATTACCCTTGTGACTATGAGCTTATCCTTGTAAGCTTTACCGTTGTGACTATGAGATTACCCTTGTGACTATGAGCTTACCCTTGTGACTATGAGCATACCTTTGTGACTATGAGCTTACCATTATGACTATGAGCTTACTCGTGTTACTATGTGATTACCATTGTGACTATGAGCTTATCGTTATGACTATGAGATTACCCTTGTGACTATGAGCTTACCCTTGTGACTATGAGCATACCCTTTTGAGAATGAACTCACCCTTGAAACTATGAGCATACTACACTATGATTATCCCATGGCCACATCCAAGTCTCTAAATTGTTTGGGGGTTTTTGTTTTGTCTTTAAATATCCATAAACATTTCAACAACTCTTGGCTATACATGGTTGTTCTAGGTTTTTATTCGTCCACAAATGTTTCATAAGTTTCAAAAGATGTCCTTTATTTTTGCTTTGTATCTTTTTTAAAGACAAAGCTTCAGGAATCTACATAAAAACTAGAGATCAATCACTACCATACTAACCGCATCTACACTGACAATGTGGATGCTCAAATTTTGTTTGGTACCTGTCATAAGTCCAGCATGGGTAGGGAAACTGATGGGTGTACACGCCAGGCTCTTGAGTCTCATTTGTTTGTACACGGATGATGGCATGGTCTATCATATCTTGAATGTAGATGAAGCCGAACAGGAAATATTTCAAATCAATAAATGCACGGCCCCGACCTCCTGGACGCCAATATCTGAAAGAGTTTAAAGATCAAATTGGACTTCATACAAAATTGTAAGCTTACTGTGAATACTTCCTTTTTCTTATACTTTCTCAAAGTTTACCTCGATTACACGAGCTTTTAACTGATAATGTGACCACTAATGTTCATATAAAAATCTTCATTTCTGCATTTATTTCCCAAGTAGTAAGATTCTCTCTTTGTGAATAATTAACATCTAAAGGAATTTTTTTAAATAATAAAGCCCTAGGAATAACATTTTTGAGTTGCAAGCTAGTTTAGAGAGAGAAAACAGATAATAGTTGTATAAATTCATAGGAATTTTACAGGTATCCTCTCCCCTACCCCCATCCCTGTCAAAAGAAAAAGGAAGGAAACAAAGTAAAAGAAAGTAATAAAATAAATAAACAGATTACAACCACTGGTATAGTGTGTCATAAATGGCATCAGTTGCCAAATGGTTAGGTAGCCGGACTGAGCATCATGAGATCCAGAGTTCGGATCCTGGCAAAAGTAAGCCTGATGTTATGTTGCTCGGGAAAGACTCTTAGCACACATTTTCCCCACTCGATCCAGGTGCAAATGGGTACAAGTATTTGCCTGGGAGTAAAGCCTGCATCATACTAGTGTCCTGTCGAGGAGGTGTTTATTATCACCTGTCTCACTTCATGCTATAGAAACCGTTTTACGCTCCAACTCATGGGCCACAATGACCTTGAAGGAACGTTATTTTACTTTAGAGTGCCACAAAGCGATAAGTTCTCTGAACATATGCATTTAACCTGAGTTCATTTCACTTATTGTTAAGGGTGGGGTGTGGGGGAAGGGGGGTGGGGAGGAGAGGAGTTATTTATTTACTCACTTGGCCTTGACCTTGTTCGTATCGTCCACCTAGCAGAGTCCATGCGAATGCGGTATTTAACGGTCGATGGAGGATCCACATCATTAGGTCCGATCGTGTCAAAAACAACAGCTGGAAATAGATATTACAACTGGCTTGAGGTAGAAAAAACTATAGTTAAAAACATGAAATCTTATGTCCAAAGGTTATGTTTTAAATCTCTTGCCTACTTCTCTTGTGATAAATATCTCCTGATACTTAGACCAATTTATTTTGATGCAAATGTTTCATTCACTTAATAAAACATTAAAGCTCATTCTGAACTTGGAGCATTTTTTCCACTTTCCCCTCCTTTGTCTTTTCATTATGAATGAAAACTAATAAAAGCATATCTTTTTAAAATGTTTCAATGGTTTCACTTATCACTTTTGAACATGGTGCCACTACTACTACTACCACTGCAACTACTATTGTCTACCACTTCAAGTAATACTTGAATAATGTATTATAAAAAATAGTTAGGGGGGCCTTAGAGTGTCTATATCCAATGCTTATTTTTTTGCCGAAGATTACAGATCTAGGTAGGGGTTTAAAATGTATTCCGTTGCAAAATATATAGTGTAGTGTACGCAACCCATACTGTTTAAAATTTCAATCCCATTTGTGAGCAATTTAACTTTTAAAAGTTCCAAAATTTACAATGAGGGGAAAAATGGGATACCTTTCAGCCTCTTTCTTTCTAGCGCCACTTTAATTTGATCATGATCGACAAAATGACCAGGTTTCAGATGCACGTAGTTCGATAGGAGAACTAAATCTAGATCTAGCTCTAAATATAATGATTGAAAAATCATTGAGCAAAAGATCTCCATCTTAATCTCTATATCTAAAACTAAGATCAGAGTGAATCGAAGACAGGAAAAGCAAAACATAAGGTCTTCGTCCGCAGTTAATGAAGTTATGACTTTAAAACACCCCACCAGGATCAGTCACCATGGCCGAAGGGTAGGAGCACGGCCGGAGGCGATACATTATGAACCAAGCTAGTTTCGAATCCAGTCGACGAGATGGTTTGGGTTTTTTTCCTTTCTTTTTTAAAAATTAGATGTATCATTATTGTCATTCTTTTGATTTCTCATAACCGCTCAGGGCTTGAATTCGTTCTAGATTTTTGTAGTAGTGGAAGAGAATCCCCGTCGATTTAGTTTTTCGGCCCTTAACTTCTAAGGGTGCCGGGTCGCACCTAGGTCATGACTTCTAGATGCTCTTCTGTCTTTTTCTTTTTTTTCAAATTTATTTTTGTCGTGGTCTGGCTTTGATCCTCGGCTGGTCACCCATGCAACTGACCATGCTCGTTGTTGTTTGACTATTCTAGTTGGTCATTGCTTTTTGCTACGTTGCCATTTGTACATCCATACCTGGTGGTCATTTTTATCTTTTATGAAGCAAGTGCTCATTTCTTCTTGACGAGATTCAGCAGGAGCTCTTTTTCTGCTGTTTCTGCCAGCTGTTTGAGGGCTCTAGTGCGTTTTTTTCCTGTAATTGAGAGCTGTTTTAGGAGGGAATAAGTCGATGCTCCTACAAAACCCTCTTCTACAAACTTCTACTGTGAGTACTCTGATCATAAATCCGGCTTTCTGGAGGTCATTGGCCAAATCGCAGTAATTTGCAGATTTGTACTGGTGAACTTGGTCGATTTTTGCACTCATAAGACACTGTCAGCTCAATTATGATAACTTGGTGTGTGGAGTCTGACTGAAGTACTAAATCAGGTCTCATTCCACTTGTCCTTGTAACCTGAGGATGGTTCTCCTACGGTCTGCTGAGAGGGCTGAACTAATCTCACTGTTGAATCTCGGAATTTTCAAGCATCATTTGCAGCCTTGCTTTTCCTACCTTATATTCTTCTACGACAGATTTTAAAGGTAACTGGAGTTTATGTGGCGCCCAATCCTGTGTGAAGACATCACCACAACTAGAATTATATAAAAACAAATTAAAACCAAACACTTACATTCAGAAGATAAATAGCATTAAAAACGAGACCGATCTGTTAAAAGATCTAATAGTAAACAAACATCATGAACATCAAGCTTACCAGCCCAAAAGGTCTTGTTCTCAATGTATTTCAAACTAGCATCAACCAGAGTTTCCAAATCAGGAAAGGGCACAAACTTCTTCAGGTTAAAGCACTGAAATGAAATTAATGCAAAAGTCGGATAAACAACATGATTAACACTGAAATTCATTTCACCCTTTTGAATAATCAAGGACCTTCAACTTGAGGTGTCATTAATTATATCACCCTTATGTGCCTATTTTTGCAGTACATCAAATGCTGAAAAACATTCCAGCCCATACAAATTTGTATCCAATTCAGTACTTGTGTCTTCTCATGATACAGTAGTAGCCGCCTAACATCCTGACGCTTAAGATGACAATTTTCTCAGGAAACAGAATTCTTTCTGTACAACCTGGCTCCCTACCATGCAACCCCAGTCCAACCAGTACCCCACTTTTGGGACCAGACCAGACATAAATTTTCTCAATATCCAAATCGTTGTCATGCTAATTGTTTCACGATAATTACCAATAACAGCCATCTTATTCATAAACTCGACTAAGAGATTAATACAGCCACCTGTTATTAATTAAAGTAAACTGCTTCATCCGGCTAGTATGAGATAACAACTTAACTCCTGTTGCATAATAACTGGCTATTTCCGTCCTGCCCTAACAAATCTTGTAGTGCAAAGGCCAGATTTCGCCATGATCCTTCATCAATCTTGTGGCACGAAAGCCGGCCTTTTCCGTGTGGATGGGGAGAGTGCCCTTAAAATATGTCTGTTTCCATTGTTTTTCCACTCACTGGTTCAAATAAAGTTTAAAACTAGCTTTCTGATTAGTCTGCCTATCATATTTGAGAAAACTGATGCTATCTTCGCATTATCAGTGAACCTTGGTAAAGTCCAATCAAATAGGAGGTGTCAGGTCCCAAGGTGCCAAGAAAAGACTCTTCTGTTACAGGGTGAGAAAGGATTTTCGCCATCCATCTAAGATCCTGGTCCGGTCATCATCCCATTTTTTCAATTTCCCAAAATGTGGGATGTTAGGCGGACACTACTATATAGTGATTGCAAGGCAAGTGAATCTAACAATCATTTTAAAAAATAGTTATAAATGAAATAATGCAGATTTCATTAAGAGTGCTTCTCAGTGGTAAACAGGCTCATAGTGCTTTATAATCTATTTGATTAAAAGCTTAAAAGCGTCATTATTAAAAAAAGTTTCATAGCTGGTGACAAACATGGATTATATAAGTTGATGCCATAATATATTTTAATTCATAAAAATGAGTTTTAAGAGTCAGAATAACATTGTTTAAAATTCTGGATTCTTTTGTCTTAAACCTATGGCTAAAAATATCCGTCAACAACTTACAGAGAAATACGAGCCAGAGGAGTTCAGTAAATTGTAAGTTATGTTCAGGGCATCCCTCACTGAGTCGACACTGGCCTTTGGTAAAATATTGCTGCCAAGAAATACCTGGATGGCATGAAATGAAAAGAAATAAGATGTGTATAAAGCAGATATATCAATGAAACACTATTCACAGAATTGTGTAATTCGGATAACATCAAAGTGGCCGAGCAGTTAAGCTGCCGGACTGGGGATCCTGAGGTTCCAGGTTCGAATCCTACTAATGCTAGGCCCGATGTTGTGTTCCTTGGGAAAGACACTTAACACTTATTTTCCCCACTCTGCCCAGGTGCAAATGGGTACAAGCACTAGCCTGGGAGTAAAATGTGCGTCAGACTAGCGCCCTGGCCAGGAGGTGATTATTATCCCTGTTCCGCTTCATGCTATTGAAACCGGGATAAGCTCGGCTCAATGGGCCGTAATGGCCATGAAAGAGGGAACCTTACTTTAACTAGAGCACATCAAAACATTATAAAAGACATAATGTATTTACTGCAGGCCAATTCACACAGAGACTCACATGGTTAAAACATTGACTGCCCACAATGAAGACTTAGGTTGGCTTCCTGGGATGCTCTGTTTGAAATAATTCCATGGAGATCCTTTTGTGATTTTTTCAGGTTAAAGCTAACCCTTTGACATTGATCTAAGCAGTCATGGTTATTGCTACTAGTCTTATTGGAGATGGAGGAATACATCAAAGTCCAAGAAGGAGAATAATGTGAATAATAACAGAGATGAAACCTCCACAAGGAAACAAAACAAAGCAAAATACGAATCCAGTCAAGGTTTCAACGCTGTCCATAAATCGAATGCAGGCTTTAGTTTTTGTTGATCTGAATACCTTGAAGGGTCCAAAATTATTCTCAAGACCTAAAACAAATGAGTGCCTCGACCTTGATAAGTTCCAAATAGAAAGGATGTCCTATGGCAATGAAAATAGGTCATTGGCTCTAGTTAGCCATGGGGATTCGGGAAGTCCAAAGTCCAATGACAAAGTGCCGGTCTCTCAACCCAAAGGTCGTGGGTTCAAGCCCCAACAGTTTGAAAAGTATAATTCTTGAGTAAAAACCTACATCGCTGGTCCAGGTAGGAGGATCAACACCTAGTCCCATCAGAGATGGATGATAAAAGGAGATCCTGTGTGCCTGGCTGTTTCCAGGAGTCCGAGCAAAATAAAAAATACTACTAAAACCCCAGAGATCATCTTAGTTGTGGATGTGACTATATCGAATCAAGTTAGCCAACATGTGAACAAACTGATTACAGAGATCGCGCCCCTTTGTTGTCATTTTCACATTCTCTGCAAACTTTCGGTAACAATGAAAGATTACAAGTACAGGCTTTATGGGTTAAACTTTCAAACTGACACTACATGCATTTAAACACAATATCCATGTGTCTTGCTACCATAAGTACCCCAAGCAAAGCCAAATTTTTGCGCCACAGTAGCATTTAAGACTCCTTCTTACATCCCCAAAGCATTAACACAGTGGAAATGGCCGTGGATAAACAATCAATCCAAAAATGACATTCCATCATGGGAAGAATTTATTTCCCCTTTTTCTGTTTCCACATGAACCCCCCCCCCCCCCCCCCACAAAACAAAAATCCCATACAAACAAAACCATTGATCATATCAAAACCTTTGTGGAAACTATGGCCCTTTTAAAACACAAAATTTGTTGAAAATGTAAATATACAGAGAATTAAGAGTTAAGCCAAATTTTTTCACGTCTATTAATACCCTTTTCAACAATCAAAGCAGGAAGTATTTACTTGAATTCCAGCACATCATCCCCTATTTTTTACAAAAAGTATTTTAGTGCAAGAATACTCATACAAAATTAAATTGACAGCAAAAAAAAAGGTGTTCTACCTCAAGCAAGGCGGCATTATCATCCAAGTAACTCTGGATGCCAGGCAATGTAAGATCAACGTCCAAAGTAAGCTAAGGACTGATTCAATAGAATCAAATGTGCGGGACGCCTGTGGGTAAACAGACAATGTTGGTAGCATTCAAACCCTGACTAATTCATTATCAAATAACAACAATTTTTTTTTCTTTATTTCATTTCAATTTAAGATTTACACTGCTAAAAAGAGAAGAAAAACAAGTAGTATCAACAAAAAGTAGTCAGTCACCATCACTACCAGATGTGACACAAACAAATGATGCTCGGAGAGAACTCAAAAGCCAAGGAACAATGGAACATGATAGGAATTATAAACAGATTAAGGCTGAAACAGTGCTAGAATACATTGCCCAATGAAGAATACACAGTAGAAGTGCCATGGACGATCTCACTCTCTCTTAAGAAGACCTAGAGATGATGTGGTGATAATGATTAGATGACATATTACACAAGTTTCTAAAAAGTATGGTGTAAGCAAAATGTGTCAAAACTTGAGTCCACCATTAATAATATTAAGACAGATGAACTAGAACAAAAGTACCAGGTTGAATCAACTCCCATTCTTTGCAGAGAAAAGTTTGGAGGGGGGAAAAAGCATTAAATTCTTATCAGATAATGGTGACTTTTAAATGTGAAACATAAATAAGTTAAGATGTTTTATTTATTTCATAAAAAAGAGCCTTGTCAGTAAACTGAAGAAAACAGCAGCATTTTTGCTGAATGTCAGCACAGAATTTATAAGCGTAACAATTTTCAGATTTCAGACAAGGTTAAACTATTTGCCATATTAGAGAATGGAAGTACAATACAAATTGAAATTGACTGTGAATAATGTAAAGGATAATCTTTTTTTTATTAGAGGACAACTTTTTGCAAACATTATTATAAAAACACACATCAGAGACAAAAAAGCATACAACAGACAATTGCTGAATTTGAAATTTCACCTCTTTGATTATCTTTCTTGCAGCCGGTGAATCTGGTGTGTAGGGAATCACTCCCAAAACGATTGGTTTGAGCTGTTTCCAAATTAATCTGGTTGCTGAATTTGTCTCAAGGAAGCATAAAAACTTGCACAATCATAAGCTGTGTGAAAGAACATACAAACGATCCTTTATTTCTCTTAGATTAAACACATGTGATATCATGCTACATCGGTAAAGCGATAGATGGTAGTCATAAGCAGGAAGATAAATGGATAAATGGATGGATAGATAAATCAATAAATACATGAACATATAAAGACTGGTAGATAGGGAAAAAGAAAGATACTAATGCCAAAACAAGATTTTGTAGCTGATCCCAGTCACACACAACAATGCAATTACACCAATGCAGGCTCACTGACTTTACATCAATCAAACTCTTTGGGCCTTTGCACTCAAAAAACCTGAAGTGATAAAAGACTAAAGAAAACTGCCTGTAAAATACATCACATTAAAATTGACAATAGCCATCTGACTACGATCAAGTACTCATTTACACTTACACTTGTAAGAAATGGTGGTGCAAAATACTTTTTCTCAACGTAGACAAAACCATGTGATAAAATATACACCATAAGTGCCCCTCATGACAAGGGAGATAAGCTTCTAGATCACAATTTTTTCTCACTATATTGAATAATTTGACATAGTCATGCAAACTAAATATACAGGCTGCAATGCATATTATAATGTAAGATTACATTTGCTCACACTATTCAACATAATTACTTTCTAGCAATATTCAGGGTGCAATTGCCTACAGCTGTCACAAGTAGAGACAGCCACAAGTATAAGAACAAACTGTCACTGTATCAGTGCCAAGAGCGACTATTGTATATCCAAACAAAATCTCAACATGAGTTTTTACTCATTCACATAACGGTTTAATGTATTGAATAATATAAAGAATAAATAAGAGGCAAAACATGACTTCCACAAAAATAATCAGTGATTTGTAATACTTACACAGACCAGAGTCTTGATACTTTTTTTATTGTCCTGTCCGTTGCTTTACTGGTGTTTGATTCAGTATCGCTTTGGTGATTATTGTTGATTTCATTATTTTGTTTTTTTGTGCCTCATCTTGGATATCTGCATCTGGCTTGAAGATCTGACGATCACCTCCGCACAAAATACTTCACCAAAAGCTGCAAACGTATCTGAAGTATCTATAACCCAGAAAAATCTGCAACAGTCTCCCCTAGATACAGCACAAGATTTTCAAACAAATCCCTGACACTGCTTAACTTCTGACCTGATTACAGAATGAGAAATGAAGGGAAAAATTCAGCATTTCACCAAAACCAACTTTTTCAATCAATTCATTAAGGCCCGGTAAAGAAACTGAAATCTGTATTTGCCCACAGCCAAATTAAATCAAAAGATATGCCTTACTTAAAATTCTTGAAATAAAATGTGCAGTTCCCATGGAAACAAGAAATAGTAGCCATCATCTGAAATCTTTGATGGACCAAACTCACTTACTTACAAACTCATCATTATTACATTTCTTTAGTGGCTTTATTCTGAGCATCAAAAGAATGTTGTTCTGGTAGGTTTTGATATTTGCAAAAGATAATAGTTGATGAATTTTTTTTAAAACATTGACATAAAATGTATGTAAGAAAATCATGATTCTGTCTAAAAAAGAAAGTTTCATACAGTTTACGTGTTCATTTTTTTTTCTAAATGCTCTTTTAACAAAAGTTGTATGATGACCCAAAGTAAAAAGTAAAGTTCCTTCAAGGCCCCAAGGCCTATAGAGACGGAGCTTATTCCAGTTTCTATAGTGGAAGCTGAACAATCGACACAATCCCCACCTGGCCAGGACGCTAGTCTGACGCAGATTTTTACTCCCAAGCTAGTGCTTGTACCTATTTGCACCTGGGTAGAGTGGGGAAACTGTTAAGTGTCTTTCACAAGGAACACAAATGTCGGACCTGGCTGTGTTAGGATTCAAACTCAGATCTCATGATCCCCAGTCCGGCAGCCTAACTGCTCAGCCACCGACGCCACATGATGACCCAAAACATTTGTTAAATTAATTTTTTTTTAAATTAAATTGAACATATCACTTATCAAGTACACGCTTTTCATTCCCCCATAAACTATATTAAATCTGAATGTTGTGGAGGTATAACTTGAACCGCCATCAAGCTCTCCCCATTACAGTTGCCCTCTGTTCCTTGCAGCTCATCTTGATTTCTGTGTTGCTTTAAGGGGATTTGATATGACCATTGAAGATGTGAAGTGTGGTTTTCCTTTTTTATCCATCAACATATTGTTTAACTTTATTTCATAACTCAAGCTCTGCTCTTCTCTTAAACTGAAGGGTGCACTTATTAGGGTCTGTACACTTAATAGAGATAATACGGTACTGTCCATACTATCAATCAGACATCCTTTGTATTAAGCATTGGATCATATAAGATGCTTACAGTCCGATTATACAGAACTTACACGCTGGGATAAAATAAAAACAGCACTCATTTGATACAACCTATCCTCTAAAACCTATCAAATAACGATCATCACTCACTGTAATTCATTTAAGAGATTGGAAAGTAATATCTACAACTATACCAAAATTTTCAATTTAATAAAGGAGTTACTTACCTCTTCATAAAGTCTAGTTAATCTTGAGATATCGGTAACAAAACTTTGCCCAGTTATTGTCTCAACAGCATTGTTCACCTAATATACAAAGTTTTAGAAAAAATTCTTCTTCAGCTTAAAATGCCTTTTGAAAGTAAATTTAAGGTGACAGACAGGTTGAGCACACATTTTCATGTAAAGGCCAATCATCAAACACCATTGTGCTATCATTTTGGCCCAAGTCATTTTCAGCAGTTTTGATAAAAGTGAGAAAAACAACTCTTTGTTACTTTTTCTTGTATGTGAATACATTGTCATTCAAACCCATACATTTGTATACCAAATACATAGGCATTGTATTATATTAAAGATTTCATAGGTCCAATTTTAACAGTTATGAAAAAGAAATCAACATTTTTCATGAAAAATATTCTGCTGTTAAAGGGTTTATCTTTTCATAACAAAACAATTTGCAATCACTAGAATTTTTTTTACAAATATTGAAATTTCTTAATTTTTGTTTCATTTTGACATTTTTAGTTTTTTGCAATCATACCTCTTCAAACAAAAGAGTGGTGTTGAGTGAGGCCCTAAAATCATCCAATAGAGCAGTCACATTGCTAACGGTTAGGTTACAAATCTCAGACTGCAAATTCACAGCAGCGTTTTGATCACGGAACTCAAACAGGTCCAGAAGGAGCTGGAAAGTAACATTAGTAAGCACATTTTAAGATTAAGTACAACCTTGATAATAGGTAAATAGATTGATACAGAGATTAATAGAGAGAAGTATAGAGATAAATAGCTAGAGATGTAGTTTAATGGGTAGATGGAAGGATGGATAGAGAGCGAAATAGATGGGTGGATGGATATCTAGGTAGATGCAAAGATAGATATTTATTGATATAAATAAATGACATAATCTTCAATTGACAAACAGTCTATCATCTACAGAAGTGTTGAATATAATACACCTTACCAATCTGTGCCAAAAATCTTTCTTTTTTTAATTAGCAAGTAGACTGAGGAAATTTGATTCTATGGCATGAGGTTTATGATTAGTGTATAAAAAATACATTATTTGACATAAAATTTTCCAAGATATAAAATAAGATAAGATACAACATTATTACATGTTACACATTGATTCCTTTTCTTTTCACATTCCTTTTTCTTAAATCTTTCTTTTTTGTGCATTAATTAAGACTTATCGTTATATCAAAAATTTCACATTACCACAAAGTTAGGAAGAAATACAAACACATAAACTAACAGGGTTACCATTAACATAATAGGAAATTGTATACGAAAGAAAATCCGGAGTCCATATCAGATGGACCATTCATTTACAATCTGATTGATGGTTGAAAATGTGTTTTTCTTTTGACACCTAAAGACAACTAATTGGTAAGCATTAGTATCTCTTTGCTCCCTCATTCATATTCACCATGACCTTGGGTAGCAGGTAGGACTTTTACATTTAGCCTGGACTATATTTAAAATTTTCATCCACCACGACTAGAACCGCGTGCTGGATCCAGCCTTCCAAGGATCAGGTGGTAGTTTGTTGTCTGTTTTGGATTTGGTTGGGGTTCTTTTGTTTGTGTGTGTATGTGGGGGGGGGGATTAAAATCTGCGCAAACTGTTGCAGTTGAAGCGAGACTCATTAATTCTTACCTTCTAATAAAAATCAAATGTAATATAATCAAAAGTGCCAAACCTGATCTTTACAAGCTCCTTCAACTAGTTTGGAGGTGTCACTAAGAGACAGTGGGATGCCCAAGACCAGGTTACGGCCCAGGGCAAAAGCTTCTTCCAACTCACTCTGGCTGGGATTAGTAATTAGCTGGAAACAAGAATTTGGTTGATAAAAGGATACTGAGAGACAGTCATCTCAATTATAACTGTTGTACAAGCACAAGACAAAACATTAGTCACTGGATAAACGCACACTACATAACAGCATACTCTACATAAAACACACCTTCATCTGGTGACCAAATTATTTACTATATATTAACAGTGTGTAAAGACACGGTCGACATGCATAAAGGCATGCTTTTTCTCTGAATGCAACTTCCATACTAGTCCATTATTGGCCTCAATTAAAATTGGTCTTTTGATGTGTAGTCAATGTCAGTATTGTCAGATATCAAAGCAGACAACAAACTGTAGCAAACAGTATTAGAGCACTATCAAGACGATGGTGTCAGACAGTCTTGTCATGTCTAGACTACAATCTCTATCCCGCTCGTGATGAGTCACAAGTTTCTGTGATTTCTGACAATCAAAGACTTATGACTGGCTGTCCAGACTTCATGCTGTGGATCACAAATTTATCGATCGCTAATCTGAAACACATCTCACTGCCAGTCACTAAGGGTCTTTGGCCATTAGCCCGCCCTCACACCCTTACTATCTACGGGCCGCGTATGCATGTCACCTGTTCTCTACCTGCATTCTCCATTCTTTTTCTGCAGCCAATCATGTTGCAGTTTATTACCTCAATCCTATGCATTGTAACCCTTCAATGAATCAAATGGTAACCAACTTTCAAGGAACGAAAGGTATTGGAAAGAATTGGCCTGTAAAATGTGCTTTGAATACCAACTATTTATTGGATACAGAATTTAATACTAACATACATTGGAGTGTTCTACGTGGTTGGAATGTTGGTTCTAGTGTACACAATTTAAATTCTTTCCTCCCTATCTTCTTATAATAAATTGACCACTTGGCTGCTACACCCTTTTCCATCCTGTATACTAAAAGTAATTCTCACTGCCGATGAACCTGTGGGATACATTACATTTTTGACTCTAGCTCCTCTCCTATATTAAAATGGCATCAACAAGCTTTCAGGGCATGTAACTCTGTTTATTTAAAAGTATAGCAATGCTGATATTAAAGAAATACCACATGGGCTCAACAGAACGTACGTTATTCATTGACAGTGCACTGTGCCCCGAAATGAAAGGATGTAAAGCGTACGTCAACAGAGCAGTCAATGGGTTAATAAAGATATAAATGAATAAACAAATCAACAGACAAATACATCACTAAATAAATAAACAAATAAAAATGCAAATAAATAAAAAAAATATAAAGAATTTTAAAAACAACTCCATAAATACTAACTAGAAATAAACAAGTTAAGTATAGATAAATAAATAATTGTAAATAAATAAATAATAAAATGAATAAATAAATTATAATGTACAATTTAAAATAATAACTAATTAACAAACTAACTAACTGAAAGTCTGGCGTTCTTCCATTAAGAACTTACCCGCTGGAGAGTTAAATTAGCATCCCTAAGAACATCAAGAGAGCCAGGGCTCAAAGCTATGCTTTGGTTTGCTATGAGCTCATTCAGTCTATCAAAGTTTATCAGTGAGTTGGTTGTACCCAAGCTCGCTGAAACCAAAAACAAACAATTCAAAGACAAAAATGAAGAGATGTAAAACAATCTAGTTTAGAAACAAAACCATGCAAACTTAAAATAAATATGTTATGAAGAAAAAGATGGCATATGTGGAATGCTTGTCTTCATCATGAACGTTTTTCATTTTGTTGACAAAATTTTACCTGTAAATTAATGTAAACCAAAAGCCAATCAATGACTCATATCTGAATTGTCTACGGCATAAAATAACATGGATATTTACAACACGTGAAATTACTCCTTTATGCCCTACTTTTCTGTGAGTCATCACACACATTTGCTTTCAGAGGCCAAATGGTTGAATTTTCCATCCTAACAATAAATCTTGGTGTCATTATAATAATATAAAAGGGATTCTATAACCTAATTCAACATCACGACTGGCATAGAACATTCTCTTTTCCTCTGTGGCAGAAAACCTTAGAATTGCTTTGTCATTATAGTTTTCCACTCTCACAAATTTCCAAATTTTTAAACGGTAGAAAACGATACAATCTACGTACAAAGTAACTCAGGCTGGTCTCTCAGAGAGTTGACCAGCTTATTGAAGAGAGCCAGATCCTGTCCAAGGTTGGTGAGAAGGTCGACGTCAGAGTTGTCCTGCAACACCTGTTCAAGGTCTTTAAATACTACTTCAACTCTGCAGAACAGAAACAAAGGATAATGAAAAAAATACACTGATATTATTGTAATAAAACAGACATAAATTGACCCCAAAACAAAAGAGCAAAACAACAAAATCCAGTTCATAGTGTTGAGAGAAGCGATACATTTGATAATCATGATATATCACATACAAAAATGCACACACACAATTCTACAGAAAAATATTTAATAACAGAAAGCGCCCTGAACCTCCCTAAACATTGTGTTTTGGCACTAGACTTCCTATGTTTCTGAGAGGGCCTTGCTTCAATCACGTCAACGTGTTATTTGCAGTTCTTTTTCTACAAAGCAGTGCTCCTCAAACTATATGAGCGGTGAGCGAAACAAGCCAATCCAGCAGAGTAAAAATTTAGCCAGATCTTCTAATCTCCACATAGCAGTAGACAGTGGCTTGTGTACCGTCAGCGGTATGTGTAGCACACTTTGAGTAGCACTACCTAAACTGTCAACCATAATGTCACCCAACCAATTTTGTTAATATCTTAGATCCAGACTGCCATTTGCAAAAGTGGGTTTTTTATTTTCACACCCTAAGTCAACCTCTGGTTTCTCCCTGGCCACAGCTGAGTTTTTTGGTAGAAAAATAAAGAGCTAGCTAGACAGACAGACAGACAGACAGACAGACTAATAAACAGACAGACATAAAGAGATATACAGTGGAATCCATGGGGAGAGTGTGTAAAAATTATCAATGTTGTGGATCTAGCATCTGCCTACTTGTAGGGCAGGTACAGACTGACAGCATGTATAGTAGGTGGTAGTGAAGTACTGTGTCATGCCGTGTTAGGTCTGCGAACAGACTCAACACGCAATGTTATTACATTGTAGCCCAAGCCTATTATTGTAACAATACATAACATACATACACTATCTCTTCCCAGTACTCAGTACTCTATAGCCGATAATACACTCTATTATATGATCATAAAAATAATAGACCAAATATGGGCATGTGCTAGTCTACACTCCCTCTAGGCTACGAGCTGGATGTAAAATACCTTTTTTTTTTTTTTTGGGACACTTGAGCTTCTTCATGGCAATTTATTAAATTTTTCAGAGTCGATTTTAAGCAGGTTCTAGTCTTAAAGTAGTAGATGTAATCTGAGGTCGATATACAACTAAATAATGAGGGGTAAAAACGGCACCGGTGCCAAGAACTGATCACAACCAAAAATTAACGACAAGCGAGTTGATTCCTCCCGGTTATAATGTACATATAAAGATAAATATATGGACGGATTGATAAACAATGTTTGATGCATTAGATGTTACCCTGCCCACCATATGTGGTGATCTCAGGGTGAATTGAGAGGACACAGCAAGATATAAGAAAGAAATGTGAAAGAATGAAAGTAAAGAAGTAGGACCTACCAGATATAGACAGATGGATATATAGACATAGTTAGATAGATAGACAGACAGATACATAGATAGATAGAAGATACATAGATATACAAATGGATAAAAGATAGAAGATGAAATAGATATACTGATAGATAGATAGACAGATAGACGTATGAATAAATTGATAGATAGCCAGATATCAAACGTCCTTTGAACTTTGTGACATGCCATTTATCTGATTGCACAAAGGCTTACATTACTTCATGCTTCCAGGAAAAAAACTGTCCCATCTCATCCCTTTGTTTACATTACTTGCTTAAGTATGAGCTTGCCTCACCAAAAAAAATAACATTGAAAGTAAAGTACTCAATGCAATTACATGACTCTTAAGAAAAAGGGGTGAAACGTTTCAACAATATCAAGTGACCCACTAAACAGGGGAACCCATGAACTTGAGTTCATGAACCTAGAAACGCATGAATTCAGAGCAAGCAGTAGAAATGACAGCGATGACGATAACCAGTCATACTTACAAAGATGAGTCAAAGACGTCGATAGACCCTCTTGTGGTGGTGATATTTGAGTTGCACTCATTGTACAGCTCACAAAGGTATGACTGCATAAATGAAATGGACCCTGCTGATGGCATGGCACGAGGATTATAATGACCTGAAAAGAAAATAATTACAGGGAATGCATATAAAAATGACCTCATGGAAAAATAGGTAAATGAGTCAATGATGGGTTGAAATTTTACGAGTTTCTAGGATTAGGAAAAGGATATTTCAAAAGAAAAAGATTCTGGGAGACTTAAGAGCAATATTTGATTAGACCTCATGGTGACAAAACCCAACAGCATAAATTCTTCATCCATGTGTCCATCCTTCACCCATGTGAATTCATTAAGTCTCAAATAATCTACTTACATTCATCTCTCGGTTTCTTGATATCAGGTCTGGTTCTCACCGCCACCAAAATCAAGAACAAACACAATGGCCAAATAATCTCCACACAAAGTCGCACTGGTTGGCGTCGACGAAGAGTGAAATTCTTTCCACAGAAGAATGTGCAATTGGTGAAAGAAGCCCATATTAGGGATTCACTGGACCACTGCTGAAGGTCTCAAAGCCAGTACTGATATTGTTTTTTAGTGAGTAAAAAATTCTCTTGATGATCATAAAAAGGGTGACGGCCTCTACATCGCTTCACATTTTCTGAAAATAAACAAAAATTAGATAGAGAAGGCGTCTAGAGTACGGATTTAGAACTGCATTTTTAACACACAGTGAGTACAAGTATTAGTGTTATCATATTTTGTAACAAACACCACCAAATTCTTGTAGCAAAAAAACTTTTGAACAAAATACAAAAGGAACTACAGTTTGGAGTGAAGTTAAAGCTAGGCATTGCCGTGCGCATGTGTGCACATCGTTAACATAAACCTAGATCTAGAAGCCACACACACACACCTGTATGACAGAATTTTTTACTGGGACGAGGCAAGAAGACGTTATCAAGTTTATTTTTCGTATGAATTGACTCTTTAAATGCAACAAATTGAAAGCGGACTTATGAAAACATGTTTGCATTTTGGCGAAGTCAAGCCAGGCGCTGTTGCATTTTTGAAGGGGGTAATAAGCTTTGTAAAATTCGGTTACATGAGCAAATCGTGATTTATGATGAGACTACTGTAATAATAATTTGTTTATTTTCTTTTTAGCACTTTACTCCATTATATGGGTTCAAAGTGCTTTACAAAGTGTCATATTATGATAATCAGGGAATAAACATAGGGCCTAAAAAAACATTTACATCAGAGTATAGTGATGTAATAAACGGCCGGCAGTTACAAGCTCTAGACTTAACTTGTTAAAAAATTATGACATCAATGTGTAACTTTTCTCGTGACAAACATTTCAATTTTGTTTTCAGAGTAGAACACACCAAGGGTATAAATGGACGTGCATCCACCGATAGGTAGAACACTCGCACTGCATAGAGAAGAAATGAACATACCTGTACGAATTATCGTAATACTGTACATACATCTAATCTATGTAATATGTAGATCAATATATTATAAACTACAAGGTCGCTCAATTCATGGATGCCGACTAATCAGAATGATTTCCGTGGAATTGCTACTGCTCCAAGCGGCGTCAACTGTTCTGTACCAAAAACTAGATTGAAGCTAGTTTTATAAATAATAATCAAAATTTGCTTAGAACTCAGATTTGGAAAAAATCTTTAGAATCTAGAACTTCAGCTAAAAATCACAACAATAAAGATTTAGATCTAGGAGTTGAAACCAGAAATATAGATCTAGACCTAGATATATTATTAGATCTAGATCTAGACTGTTATAATAATTGAGATCTAGATCTAGGCTACAATATTATCTTAATTTACTAGAGATCTAGATCTAGACAGATTCTAGATCTACACCTCTAGATATCTAGACTCTAGATCTATCTCTAACACATACTCAAAATAAAAATGTTGAAACTAAACAGCTTAACTTGCCTTGTAGTGTTTGATCTAATGTAGTATGTCTAGGGATAACTCTAGCTCTGTGGGGGTGAATTGCACAATCCAGCTCCTACGTTAAATGTAAACAAAAACAAAACATTCACCTGAATCTAGATCTAGTCACCAGTGGCTCACCGTTTACTAATCTATTATATAGCCTATTGTATAACATAGATCTATATTTGGCGCTTTAGATCTATCTTTTATAATTATGTACACCACAAATAAATATAGAATATATACTAGATTTAGCTATATATGCTGTAATTTATATCTTTATCTCTAGATCTAGATTATAATTAAGGCCCCCAGATTGTTGACCCACTCCGAGGCCACTCCCTCTAGGCTTAGACCTATCTTATCAAATACAATTGTAAAAATAAAATAGGCTAGCACAGATCTATCTAGATCTAGATAGAGCTAATCTAGGCCCAGATGACGATGTAGAAATAACAGAATTTTTGTATTATAAACACTGATATAGCCTATCAAACTATTTAACACTCCAAATGTAGGGCCAGTCTAACAAGTGTTGATCGATATTTTACAAATATTCAATAGTTCTATCGAATCAAATCTAGATCTAGAAGGTGAAAAATACGTGTGTCTTTAGGTTGGCATAAATTATACATGCATGTACCTTATCAGATCACTGCATCTGCGCCCGCCTCATATATCTATGCCTAGATTTATAATTTAGACTCTTATAAGACCTGACAAAAGACACTCGTTCGCAGAGTAGGGGCCTAGTCGAGACTAACACTCGGGCCTGGTGTATCCGACGTCGTTACAGCCGACTGAGCGACAATCCAAAGAAATGACTTGGCATGTTTTTTATCTAAAAATAGATGATTCAAATATTGGTGTCTCGTGGAGAAAACGGTATGTTCTGTGGCACGTGTTATTCTGTCCTCTCCTAAAATTGCCATTGAATGTCAATATTATGAAGACGGATCTTTCTGACACAATATCAGCGCAATTCATAAACCGCACTTTACCCCGCCCTTCTTCTCGCACACACGCACACTTTCACACACCGCCACATACATGATACATTTGTATCAGTATAATGCCCTAATAGATTATTATTATTATTATTATTATTATTATTATTATTATTATTATTATTATTATTATTATTATTACATTGTTATAATGACAACAGTGAGCTCAATTCATCGTGAAGCTACAACAGATGCAATAAATGATGGTTTAGCCACTACTTTGGGTTGGATTGTTATTTTTTACATAAACTTATGAAGAGGACTTTGAAAAAGAAACATTTAGTGGGCGGGGTGGGGGGGTGGGTAACCAAGACAACGAGCCATGCCGAAGTGATGTCCAGTACCTTACTCGTTGGTCAAATGCATATTGAAATGACTTAATGCATACGTTTCGTAACATACCACTTCTTTTCAGACGCCAGGCTTTCTTAAGTGATGTCCTCTCTTCTTTACGTAGCTAGGGTAATTTTATTTTATCCTCATACCTCATGTTTACATTCACATGCATAATAATAACGTATATTACTCTTTTTTTAAAGAAGACATGTTACATGCATACAAAGTTCGTACTCACCACCTTATTCACACATACTATTTAATTCATCGTCATCATCATTGCCTTTTCACCCTGTACCAGGGTATAGGCCACGAACTTCCTCTTGTTCCTGATAGTTGTTTGGTACAATATCCTCGTGTGCCCAGTCTCTGCTCCTTTTTCGGCTCTTTCTGCAAGTTTCGTGACAAACTTGTCATTGTCCATCTTGATGCTTTTCTTGACCTCAGTGACGCGGCATATTCCTTTCTAGTTTTTTTTTCTTTGTCAGTCCTTGTCCTGCTGCTGTCGAATGTTTCTTTCTTCCTCCTCCTGACTGCCTTTTTGTCAAGTGATATTTTACTTATCCACTTTTTGGATTTGTAGTCTTTTCTTCATAAAACCTCTTCACTTGGTTCCAATGGTTTTCTTCACCCTTCTCAGTAAGTCCTAGAGGCTGAAACTTGTTTTTGAAACAGATCTGATTGTTGGAGTTTTTTGTCCCTCTGTAGCAGGTGGATTTAAATTTTGGTTTCTTAAACCATCTATTTTGTTGTCTTTTCCTAAGCCTTAATTTCAACACTGCCAGGAGTAGGTGGTGGTCTTATCCTATATTGGCTCCTCTAAGAACTCAAACATTTTCTAATGAGCAACAAATGTATGAGCTATACAGAAACGGTCAATTTAATTTATGTGTTTCCATCCGGTGATACCCATGTAGCCTTATGGATTTTCTTGTGTGGGAAATTAATGGTACCGCTAGTAACCAAACCATTGAAGGAGTACATATTTGCAAACATTCTCCATTGCCACTCATCTCTCCAAGTCCGTGTTTACCCATTATTTCTTCATATCCAGTGTTGTCTGCTTTAAATTTTGCATTCGCTTCTCTCATCACGATGTTGACATCCTTGTGCTGCTTTACTTAAGATAAGAACAATTACTATTCGGTGGGGTCCTATGTCTTTCCGGAATACAGAATCTGTTCACCTGCTCGAAGGCGTTTCTGTTCAAATTGTATCCAGTGGGATTCTCCTATTCCCAGTATGTCATTGTGCAATTTGTTCTGGTGCATCCCACGGATAATTTGTTTACACGTACTTATTTTAAACAAGGTTCACACATTCAACGACGCAACCCGGAGAGAATTCTTGATTGGAGACAGAGGCCTCGGTCCAGTGACTTCCTTTCGGCTTTCACCTCTGAACATCATCCGTCCTGTAACAGGAACTCCATTTTCTCCCAGAGGTGGTGTTGTTGTACAAAATCTGAGTTTGCGTTTCTGTAACAAAATTTATTTTTACAAGTGGGATTGTTAGCCCGCGCCAGCCCCCAACCTGGAGGACGAGTTGAATCGGTGTCGGGAGCCACCACCTAAAATTCGCCATATAATCGCCTCATATGACACCCTAGCATATTCTTGCACCCTCTCTGTTGAAGGATTCCGCTACCTACGAGGGGGGGGGGTAATAATAATGTTTATTTATTATTGCGTAGTTAGTTACGATAATAAGGGGGGAGGGTCTAAGGTGTATAGTAAGAAAAATAGAGAGGATGTGGTGAACTGTGAGTCTCTTCTTGGTAAGATGATTTTCATTCGACGTATTAGGTGTTGCAGAGTCGTGATGAAGACACCAGTTCTCTGATGCCCAAACGTCGGGCCTAACATATTAATGAAATATCACGTTCTTTACATTTCACGAACCATTCGAAAACAAATAGCTCGATTTTTGGAATCCTCCCCAAAACCACTTTTAGCATATTATCGTATTCATAGGTCTCTGTTGCACTCTTATTGCAAACACACACAAACACACACATACAAACACACACACACACACCCACAAAATATGAAACTTCGCTGCTCCCTAGAATAGCCATGGTATTTTGGTTAATAATACATGTATTTCCAGGTAAACGAATATCAAAATAGAAGCTGATACGAAAAAAAATATGTTTAATCAACAATGATAAACTCATAGGTGGTAACATAGATCACTTTGCTAAATCAAAATTCATTGCTACATCACGTCGTTAGGAAATTAAAACTTGGTGAAGAATATATCACTCGTTTTCATTAGGTGTGATCATTTGCTGTGTAAGTAATAAAGGGAGTCTTGATACTAATTTTTGACGGCAAACATTTCTGATAAAGAATGGCCTACCCTCACACACATACACACACACACACACACACACACACATACACTAACAGAATAGATGTTCATAAATAAAGAGGACTTCTGGACATGGTATTTATAATGGTCACTACAGAACATCATACTAAAATAAAACAAAACAAAATACAAACAAGCAAACATCCACAAAACGCAATATCAATAACAACAAAAACGTTACTTAAAAAACAAACTAACAGACAAAGCAAAAACACTCAACAATTCATGTCAGGTCTCCTTTTCGTCTTTCACGTATGGTAGGGCTTAAATTAATTTGCTAATGTGTTTTTGCCTTTTTCGTTATGTGTAATAATACAGTCCCCTTATACAATGAAAAGGTTTTTATGCATCATGTCTGTATCAATGTGTGTAGCTGTAAGCATGTCGTGTATTGTAAATTGTTGATGACACACGATTATGTGCTTTCGAAACATTGAGAAATAACCGACCAATGAGATAAGCATATTATATTGAACGGTTCCTCGGTGACGGGTTGTTCTTTATCGATCAACAAGCATGCCCGTAAATAATGTATGGCTGGGTCTCTTGAACTTCGACTATAGTTCTCAGAAACCACTGTATCGATTACGGGTGATATCAAGTGTATTCACGATTATTAAATCAAATAAGTACAAAACAATCTTTTTCAATCAATTAAGATACTGATTTGAGTCAAGACTTTATTCGTTTTAAAATCTAAAGAAGGCTACTTGAAATCTACATGCGAAATGTGGAGGTTATTATGGGTGAAGTGGTTCATGAGTTATAAACGGTCAAAGTGAGAGACGTTCGCCTTTATATATATTATATATATATATATATATATATATATATATATATATATATATATATATATATATATATATATATATATATATATATATAGAGAGAGAGAGAGAGAGAGAGAGAGAGAGAGAGAGAGAGAGAGAGAGAGAGAGAGAGAGAGGGGGATGAAAATAGTCGTTACGGAGGATAGAACAATTAAATAAAACCTTCCTTGAAAATTCATATCTTAACTAAAATCTTTTCTCTTTATGATGTCTATTATGGTACTTATTTAAGCCATCTACTTGCCTGTCATTTACAACGTTTCTAGTTTATTTACTTTTAATTATCCTCGTGGTGCTTGTGCAGCACATAAGACCCATGGCGGATCACCATTGATCACACCAGATGCCAATTTTGTCATCTCCCCCCCCCCCCCATACATCCATCCCTGTGCTTTCAGCTCTTTTTCGAGGTTTCTCCTCCAGGTTTCTAGCGGGCGGCCTCACTTTCTTGTTACACAGTTGCCTGAGTGGTCCATCTGATCGCTAAATTAGGGATGACATCAGCATTCATCCTAATGATGTGACCAGACCACGTCCATCTTTTCTTTCTCACAATCTAAGATAGTGGTTCCAGGCGAAATATGACAATAAGTGACAACTCCACTAATAAAGACAGAACAAACACGTGACGTTTCAGGTATAACCCTTCGTCAGACAACAAACGAGAAATATTTAGAATCTAGATCTATTTCGCCTTTGACTTCACTCCCTGTGACTACTTCATATGATAGTGGTTCCAGTGATGTTCTTTCTTGACGGTCGTTGTTTGATATAGTATTTGGCTAACATATCTTAAGGATCTTTCTCAGACATTTGTTTTTGAAAGGTATCAGCCTTCTGCAGATGCTATTTGTTGTTTTTCAAGATTCAGCACCATAGTAATAGTAATAGTAGAACATTTTTATAGAGCCGAAACGTCAAGGCGCTTTACAATACAAGTTGAAATATTCTTAAAAAGATACATTCAAATTTCAATGTTGCATTCCACACACACTCAAACTAATAAAACATTAATAAATTGGGCTTCGTATACATTTCAATTCAATAATTTACAGAAGTATTTACTAAAAAGATGTGTTCTTAGTAGTTTTATATATTAACAAATTTCAAGACTGGTTGTAAGTCTCACAGATGGAGGTAAAACATTCCATACTTGTGGTCCAATTTTGCCAAAACTTCTATCTCCGAAACGTTTCCATTGAGTTTTTGGATATGTCAATAACTTAGATTTTTGAGATTTTAGCGCATGAGGCGGTTCATATGGAAGAGCAGATCTTGAATGTAGATAGGGGCAGCAGACTGTAGTGATTTGTACCAAAAAAGACAAATCGTGTAATCGACTCTTGCCCTTAAAGGAAGCCAGTGAAGGGTGTTTAACAAATCTCTGAAACTACTGTCGAATTTGGTCTTCCCAAGAGCTACACAATTTTGTACATTTTGGAGCTTTTTATCCTCGCATATGTGAGACCCGGAAAAAGAGATTTTGCAATAGTCCATTCGAGACAGAACTAAGGACACAACAAGTGTTTTGATAGATTCTTGTGAAAGCAGAAGTTTCATGTGTGAAATCTTGCGCAGCTCAATACTCAATGTACATTATTTTTACAGTGTGCTCAATTTAGTGGTCTATTGATAGTGTGCAGTCAAGAAAGATTCCCAGACTTTTGGCCGAATTTGAAACGGATACGCTTACGTTAGCAATACTAATGAATTTGAGGTGTATCTTTTTTAATTTTGAGTCTGTGGGACCTAAAAGAACCTCAGTTTTGTCCTCGTTCAGCTTCAGTTTACTTTTTTGTCGTCCATGATTTGATAAATAGACTTCACCTTTCAATGTCAACTCTGAGTGAGTCAAGATGTTCTAGAAACACATCTTTGTAAAGCTGTAAATCATCTGCATACATGTGATAATGGGTGTCATGCTTTCTGACGACTTGATTCAAAGGCAGAGTGTACAAAGTGTACCATAGAGAAGGACGGCTAGAATATATGATTTATAGAATCTAACGTTTGTGTTAATTGAGAGTTTAGTTTCAATCCTTGAGTTCCAAATATTTTTCAGTGATCTAAATGCTTTTCTTGGTTTTGATAATCTTTCTTTGATCCCATCTTCAGAATTTCCATTTTGAGTAATTTTACTTCCGAGATATGTAAAAAACTTGTAAATCCTCAATCTCCTTGTTGCCAAGTTTCACCGGTTGTTGTTTTGATTTGTTGTTCATCCTCATCGTTTTTGTGTTTCCAATATTTATTTGTATCCCGTTTTTGTGCATTGTCATAAATTTGCTGTGTTTTGGATTGTATATCTGTGATGCTCTGCGACAAGAGTACAATATTATCTCTCTCCCTCTCTCTCTCTCTCTCTCTCTCTCTCTCTCTCTCTCTCTCTCTCTCTCTCTCTCTCTCTCTCTCTCTCTCTCTCTCTCTCTCTCTCTCTCTCTCTCTCTCTCTCTCTCTCTCTCTCTCTCTCTCTCTCTCTCTCTCTTTCTCTCTCTCTCTCTCTCTCTCTCTCCTCTCTCTCTCTCCCTCTCCCTCTCCCCTCTCTCCCTCCCTCTCCTCTCACTCACTCTCTCTCTCTCTCTCTCTCTCTCTCTCTCTATCTCTCTCTCTCTCTCTCTCTCTCTCTCTCTCTCTCTCTCTCTCTCTCTCTCTCTCTCTCTCTCTCTCTCTCTCTCTCTCTCTCTCTCTCTCTCTCTCTCTCTCTTCTCTCTCTTCTTAAGTAAATGAGGGAAAACATACAGTTTGTGTGGTAGTTTAAAGGGGACAGATTCAGCAAAAAAAGTAAATGGAATATTGGATATGTCTTGGAAAATTTCTAAAGGATCAAGCTATGAGTATGAGTAAAACCAACTTAATATAGCCTCTCATACTCATGAGTTGAAAATTATGCACAACTATAGTGTGATTTAACTTGGTAGGCCTGGGCAATGCTTTATGTAAGCCATGTGTAAGCATTGCTAATACGTATACATGATTTGTGACGTAACAGATACAGGTATGTTTTCAGGTTTGTCGTGAACGTTCATGTAAGCGGGGCCGGTTTTTTTGGGGGGGGGGGGGGGGGGGAGGGGGTGTTTTCTAGAGAACAAAGAAACGATTATTTACTACAGAAAAAAATCAATTCAATCTTAGGTCGGGATTATTAATCTCTATCCAATGGAACCCCCTGCCGCCCTACACCCGCCCCCATCGCGGCCCCTACAAACTGAGAAATGATGTTGATAAACCTGGTTTGAATACATAGAATGAGATAATCTATTTAAACGAGAAATGGGTTGAGATCAAGATAATCCATTAAAACACGAAATGGGTTGAGATCTAGATAATCTATTTAAACACGAAATGGATTCAGATCAGATAATCTATTTAAACACGAAATGGGTTGAGATTAAGATAATCTATTTAATCCCGAAATTGAGATCAAGATAATTTATTTAAAACCGACATAATCTATTTAAACATGAAATGGGTTGAGATCAAGATAATCTATTTAAACATGAAATGGGTTGAGATCAAGATAATCTATTTAAACAGGAAATGGGTTGAGATCAAGATAATCATTGAAACATGAAATGGGTTGAGATCAAGATAATCTATTTAATCACGAAATGGGTTGAGATCCAGATAATCCATTAAAACACGAAATGGGTTGAGAGTAAGATAATCTATTTAAACATGAAATAGGTTGAGATCAAGATAATTGTGGCGGAGATTGGGAGGGGAGGGGGATTGGGGGAAGGGGTAATGTTAGTTGTGATTGTGATAGATCTTAACGGCTTTGGGTATATTTTTGGCAGTTTTCACTTGAGATCTTCAATCAGTTGTTAAATCTCATCAGTGAAAATAAGAAAAAGAAAAGCAAGCACTTTCAGCATGTGTTTTTCCAATCGGTACATGCGATGTTATAACGTTTAGTGTAGCGCTCGTCTTGTTTTCTATCGACAAACACACACAAAAAAGAAGAAAGACAAAATGATGTAGAAACATCGCATTTGCACTCAGCATGATCTCACATTAAATTTTATAACACTTGACAAAAGAATCAATTTAATCTCAGGTCGAAATCTTTATTTGCACTCCATGCAAATCTCCTCTTCAAACTGTGAAAAGTTATAATGATAATGCTATATCTTGGTTTAAAACATAACAAAAATCGATTTCGTTACGTACAAACATCGCGCTTGCACTTTGTATGCCGTTCTATTAAATTCAGAACGTTGTATCAAGAAGTTTTACTATACAGCATTTCTAAGCATGTAATAATATTACGGTCATCATTTAAGTCCCTCTGGTCACTGGTCATGCACATGTAGGCCTATTTAAGTTCATACGTTGTTCTCCATCTGTTTAAATTCACTTTTCTCTAGAAGGACATTTCTTTGAAAACACGTGGTTTATGGCAATGAACGACTTAGTGCAATAAAGGTTCAAACTCGTAGTACAAGCAAACTCCCATGCATGCAGAGTAAAATATCAAAACATATAATTCTATCTTGCTATAATTTTATGCGTTCACCTCGAGTGCACCGAGAGAACGAGGGACATGACAAGTGTGTGATGAATGAAAAGCAAGTCCATCTCTCTTGTGGAATATTAGGAGACTAGCGCAACACATTATCGATACCACATATAATAAGCGTATTGTGAAATACAAGTGAAGGAGAATGTCATGATCACCGCTACCTTCCCAAGATCTGTAGATAAAATCGTATTTTTTAATCGTGACTTACGGGTAAGGTCGCAAGTATGACCCGTGGCTCGTGAACATAACACATTACTATCAAATATGAATATACCCATGCTACATTTTGCCTCGATCGAATACACGACTTGTTCTGCTGTCATAATACCTTTGGAGACGGGCCAACACACAGAGAAGAGAGAGAGAGAGAGAGAGAGAGAGAGAGAGAGAGAGAGAGAGAGAGAGAGAGAGAGAGAGAGAGAGAGAGAATGGAATCCATTTGAATTATTGACTTGAAAAGAAAAAAGAAGCTCGATTTTATGCTGAAACAATGTCCTCAAATAGTTCTATATAAGATCGATTTGAGAAATATGCATACCCATGTAAAAAACAAAATGAATGAAAAAATTACTTAGACCGGAAACTACATGCACGGGGTATATAAATATGAATATTTTGTTTGAGGATTAATGGTTTTCATTATATTCATGCCTTTTCCTCTTGATGTACAAGAAAAAATCGTATCAGATTAGGAAACTTGTATCATCATCCAGTGAATTGTTTATGTGCTTGCTGCATTCTGTTGCTGTGTTGTTGTTGTTGGTGGTGGTGGTGATGATGATGATATGATGATGATGATGATGATGATGATGATGATAATGATAATGATGATGATATTTGGGCTCATTTTAAGGTGATTAATTTGCCATCCCGTAAGACCCCCCTCTCCCGACCATTGGCACGGTCTTATGTAAGCAAAAACCAATATCTAGTGCTATCAAGTTTAATATTTTCTAATTAACCCCGTAATTCGGCCTAGCTAAAGTTCGTTCAGGTCGAGTTTTCAAAGACAGTTTAAAAGGCTGCTTGAGGCTTGATTTGATTAAGCCTTACCTTTGTAATGTGTCTGATCCTGTTTGAGATGACAAATCAATTAACTCAAATGCCTGGAGTACCTTTTATGTCGTGCACGCTAAGATCCTGAATAGTTTACAGTTACAGACTGGTTCAAGAGGAAATTTGAAGGTACCCGTATCACAAAGCACTGTTATTGGTATGTTGAAGGTTGATACAAAGAAAACACACAAATAGATGCATCTAACCTCCCGAATGTTCACCTTGGATTTACCTCTTTTGTATTGGCTATACGATGGTTGATCCTCGTCATCACTTCCTCTTCTTTAATGTTCACCAGTAACTGTTGGTGACATTTGAGAAGAAAAACATCGATGTTCGTACTTGCGTGAGTCATGGGTAAAGCCATTTTTAGATATAGACACTGTTTAATCGTCGACACCTTGTATTGCTCTTTTTCATTCCCATTACGTTAAAAAAGATTTTTATATCTCGTAATGTCTGGCGCCGAAAACACGATAGCCTACTTACTAAATGTAATAGTATTAATAGGTGTACTTAAAAGGCTGCCTTGAAATTATTCATAAGCCCAAATATGAATGAATACAAATACATGTACTTTGGGGCGAATAGGTATTGCCAAGTTATCACTTACATACCGGTATACGTAATATTGTATGCGAATACTCTTTATAATATAGACACGAATGCCCACTGTTAGCCCTAGATTGTTTTTGCAAGCAACTCTTATCTCTCATTTCCCTTTTCTTTCGTTTCTTGCTTCATCTCCCCCCACCTCCCCCCTCATATCCGTAGCTTCCTCTTCATTTATGTCTTTCTCCTCTTTCCTTAGACCTACCTCAATCTCATATCTATTTCCTATCATAATCTAACAGTTTAATCCCTAGGTACCTCTTATTTATTTTGCTTGTGGTCTCAGCGTGTCGTCTGACGAAGGATCGAATTCACAATTTGTTTTTACTCCGTCGGTTTGTTTATTTCTAGTCTTACTCCGCTGTGGTACATGTATTTGATGTATTCTGTACATATATACTTTAAGCCTCAAATTGATTAGATGAATTCACCACCTGTACATTTGCCTCGGAGAACATGACGTAATGCCATTAACACTTTTACTTATGCCCAAGAATAAAGACGACATAAATCTTTTAACAATCAACAACAACAACAACAACAACATCATCAAC
>JAXRKP010001418.1:5000-15000 GCA_037039925.1 Doris montereyensis
TTTTGATAAAATAAACTGTTTTGATTTCATGAATTGTTTGAAAATGCATATAGCAGCCTTTGCAATCTTTGGCAAATTCATTCACAAACAAATTCATTTTGCAAAACTTTGAAGAGATATAAAAAATCCCTACTAGCTGAAATTGTGTATTACGTCATAGATGTTATATACAAACATTTGGGACACTCTGACAATAAATAAAAAAGCAGATCGCAAATCATTGTCAACAAGTAACATTTTGAGAAAATCGCATTTAAAACAAATTTGTCCGCTATTTGAATGTTTTTTCGCATATAAACCTAGAATAGTATAATACTTTGAAATGTCACACAATCTTGAGAGGCTCTCAAATATTTCTTGGCGACCCTATTTCAACTGCTCAGGGTTCCCTATACTTATGTCGGATGGTACTTTTCTTATAACAGGTGCGCTGAATATCTCCCGTAATTTTTCCGCCAATCATAGTTAATATTGAAAATAATTCCCTCTAAGTACATTTTCCGGACAGAGTACCTTGTGATAATTGAAATGAGTACCAACTTGTCATATTTTAGACAAAGTTCGGCTTTCATGCTACAACTGGTGTGTTTAAGGTTAAGCCGGTATCGTTTAAAAATCGTTTGAAAGGAAAGCATCGATACTGAGCTTTTCTAAGGTATCACTATGAACAGAATGAACTGCTCCATCCAGTGGTTTATTAAACAATTTGCCCCATTTGTGGTAAGTGCCTTCATCAGGACCCCCCCCCACCTCTTCCTTAATCAATATGTACCACCCGTGATGTGGGTTTGAAACAATTGAATTTAGTGTGATAGAATTCAGGGGCTGTTACAAGTTTTGAATCGTGTGTCGTGCTCTGTTAGTCTGCCACTGGACAATAACATGACTCACCTTTTATCTCGTAGGCTTTTTTTCTTCTGCATGTGCAAGAAAATGTACACCTGGACACCATGGCTGGATTCCTTTTTGCATTGCGCGTAAGCCGACACGTGTCTATATGTATGCCTTTCTCTAAAGACATTGGAAAGACAAGTGTCTACATGTATGTCTTTCTCTTAAAGACATTGGAAAGACACGTGTCTACATGTATGTCTTTTAAAGAGACATTGGAAAGACACGTGTCTACATGTATGTCTTTCTAAAGACATTGGAAAGACACGTGTTCATGTGTATGTCTTTCTAAAGACATTGGAAAGACACGTGTCTACATGTATGCCTTTCTCTAAAGACATTGGAAAGACACGTGTCTACATGTATGCCTTCTAAAGACATTGAAAGACACGTGTCTATATGTATGTCTTCAAGACATTGGAAAGACACGTGTCTACATGTATGTCTTGTTCTTAAGACAATGGAAAGTCAGGTATCGGTTTGAACTTAAGCCCAACACGTCCATATGTATGCCTTTCTCTACAGACATTTGAATGACAGGTGCCATTGACAAGCCAGACGCTTGTCTATATGCATGCCTTTCTCTAAAGACATTGGAATGACAGGTGTCATTGAACGTAAGCCAGACGCTTGTCTATATGCATGCCTTTCTCTAAAGACATTGGAATGACAGGTGTCATTGAGCGTAAGCCCGACGCTTGTTTTATATGTATGCCTTTCTCTAAAGGCATTGGAAAGACAGGTGTCTATATGTATGCCTTTCAAAGACATTGGAAAGACAGATGTCATTGACCGTAAGCCGGACGCTTGTTCATGTGTATGCCATTTCTAAAGTCATTGAAAGACAGGTGTCATTCAGCGTACGCCAGACGCTTGTGTACATGTATGCCTTCAAAGACATTGGAAAGACTGGTGTCATTGAGCGTAAGTTGGAAGTGTCTATACGTATGCCTTTTCTCTAAAGACATTGAAAGACACGTGTCTATATGTATGTCTTCTCTAAAGACATTGAAAGACGTGTTCATATGCATGTCTTTCTAAAGATGGAAAGACACGTCACACGTATGCCTTTCTAAAAGACAATGGAAGACACGTCCATATATGTATGTCTTTCTTCTTAAAGACAATGGAAAGACACGTGTCTACATGTATGCCTTTCTAAAGACAATGGAAAAGACACGTGTCTACATGTATGCCTTTCTCTAAAGACATTGGAAAGACAGGTGTCATTGAGCGTAAGCCAGACGCGTGTCATATGTATGTCTTTCTAAAGACATTGGAATGACAGGTGTCATTGAGCGTTCTCCGATGCTTGTCTATATGTATGCCTTTCTCTAAAGACATTGGAAAGACAGGTGTCATTGAGCGAAAGCCCGACACTTGTCTCTACAGTGTATGCCTTTCTAAAGACATTGGAAAGACACATGTCTATATGTGTGCCTTTCTTAAGACATTGGAAAAAAGACATATGTCTACATGTATGCCTTTCTCTGAAGACATTGAAAAAAGACAGGTGTCCATATGTTCACTTTTCTAAAGCCATTGGAAAGACAGATGTCATTGAGCGTAAACCCTACGCTTGTCTATATGTATATCTTTTCTAAAGACATTGGAAAGACAGGTGCTATTGAGCGCAAACCCTATGCTTGTCTTTTATATATGTCTTTCTCTAAAGACATTGGAAAGACAGGTAAGTATTGAGCGTAAGCCTGATGCTTGTCTATATATATATATATATATATATATATATATATATATATATATATATATATATATATATATATATATATATATATATATATATATCTTGTCTATATGCATGCCTTTCTCTAAAGACATTGGAATGACAGGTGTCATTGAACGAAAGCCAGACGCTTGTCTATATGCATGCCTTTTCTAAAGACATTGGAATGACAGGTGTCATTGAGCGTGAACGCCGAACGCTTGTCTATATGTATGCCATTCTCTAAAGACATTGGTAAGACAGGTGTCATTGACCGTAAGCCGAACGCTTGTCTATATGTATGCCATTGTCTAAAGCATTGGAATGACAGGTGTCATTGGAGCGTAAGCCGAACGCTTGTCTATATGTATGCCATTCTCTAAAGACATTGGTAAGACAGGTGTCATTGATTGAAGCTATATGTATGCCATCGTTCAAAGCCGAACGTCATTGACCGTCTATATGTATGCCATTGTCTAAAGACATTGGAATGACAGGTGTCATTGAGCGTAAGCCGAACGCTTGTCTATATGTATGCCATTGTCTAAAGACATTGGAAAGACAGGTGTCATTGAGTGCATTGAGAAACGTATAGCCGGACGCTTGTCTATATGTATGCCATTGTCTAAAGACATTGGTAAGACAGAAGTCTACATTGACCGTCTGAAGACATTGGAAAGACAAATGTCTATATGTATGCCATTGTCTGGAAAGTCATTGTATATCTTTCTAAAGACATTAGGTGTCATTGAGTGCAAGCTAGAAACTTGTCTATATGTATGCCTTTTCTTTTAAGACATTGAAAAGACAGATGTCCAAACCATGTATGTCTTTCTCTAAAGACATTGAAAGACAGAAGTGTCATGTATATCTCGTGAAGAAGCATTGAAAGACAATGTCATGTCTTTTTCTAAAGACATTGGAAAGACAGCTGTAAACCCTATGATTGTCTATATCTTTCTTTTAAGACATTGGAAAGACAGGTGTCATTAAGCGCAATGCGGACGCTTGTCTATATCTATGTCTTTTTTTAAAGACATTGAAAAGACAGGTGTCATTGAGCGTAAACCCGAAGCTTGTCTATATCTATGTCTTTTCTAAAGACATTGAAAGACAGGTTGTCATTGAGCGTAAGCCCGAAGCATGTCTATATGGCATGTCTTTTTTAAAGACATTGGAAAGACAGGTGTCATTGAGCGTAAACCCAACGCGTGTCTATATTTATGTCTTTTTTAAGACATTGGAAAGACAGGTGTTATTGAGCGTAAGCCCAACGGGTGGTATCTTATATGGTGTCTTTTCTCTAAAGACATTGAAAGACAGGTGTCATTGAGCGTAAGCCCAACAGTGTGTCTATACGTGTGTATGTCTTTTTCTAAAGGCATTGAAAAGACAGGTGTTATTGAGCGTAAAACCTACGATTGTCTATATTTATACCCTTAAGACATTGGAAAGACAGGTGTCATTGATCATAAACTCACCTATTGTCTATATTTGTACCTTTTTCTAAAACCATTGGAAAGACAGGCGTCATTGAACGTAAATCACACGATTGTCTATAGGTATGACTTTCTCTAAAGGAATTGGAAAAAAACAGGTGTCATTGAGTGTAAACCTGCCGATTGTCTACATGCATGTCTTTCTCTATAGACGTTGGAAAGACAGGTGTCATTGAGCGTAAACCCACGATTTTCTATGTTTATACCTTTCTCTAAAGACGTTGGAAAGACAGGTGTCATTGAGCGAAAGTCCGATGCTTGTCTGTATGAATGTCTTTCTCAAAAGACATTGGAAAGACAGGTGTCGTTGAGCGTAAGCCCCACGATTGTCTATATGTATGTCTTTTTCTAAAGACATTGGAAAGAGAGGTGTCATTGAGTGCAAGGCCAACGCGTGTCTATATGTATGTCTTTTTCTAAAGACATTGGAAAGACAGGTGTCATTGAGCGTAAGCCCGAAGCTAGTCTATATGTATGGGTTTTTTTCTAAAGCCATTGGAAAGACAGGTGTTATTGAGCGTAAACCTTACGATTGTCTGTATTTATAGCCTTAAGACATTGGAAAGACAGGTGTCATTGATCGTAAACTTACCGATTGTCTATATTTATAGCCTTAAGACATTGGAAAGACAGGTGTCATATAGCGTAAACTCTATGATTGTCTATATTTATACTTTTCAGACATTGGAAAGAGAGGTGTCATTGAGCGTAAGTGCGACGCTTGTCTATATGTATGTCTTTCTCTAAAGGAATTGGAAAAACAGGTGTCATTGAGCGTAAACCTGCCGATTGTCTACATGCATGTATTTCTCTAAAGACATTGGAACGATAGGTGTCATTGGCTGTAAACCCCACGATTGTCTGTATGTATGTATTTCTCTAAAGACGTTGGAATGATAGGTGTCATTGGCCGTAAACCCCACGATTGTCTGTATGTATGTATTTCTCTAAAGACGTTGGAACGATAGGTGTCATTGGCCATAAACCCCACGATTGTCTGTATGTATGTATTTCTCTAAAGACATTGGAACGATAGGTGTCATTGGCCGTAAACCCCACGATTGTCTGTATGTATGTATTTCTCTAAAGACGTTGGAACGATAGGTGTCATTGGCTGTAAGCCCTACGATTGTCTGTATGTATGTATTTCTCTAAAGACGTTGGAACGATAGGTGTCATTGGCCGTAAACCCCACGATTGTCTGTATGTATGTATTTCTCTAAAGACGTTGGAACGATAGGTGTCATTGGCCGTAAACCCCACGATTGTCTGTATGTATGTATTTCTCTAAAGACGTGGGCGTGGGCAGGCGAGCCCTCGAGCGTAGGCCTGCGTGGCGAGGGCATTGGCCGCCCCCGGCGGTGCCTAAAGCGGGCGGGGCGGCGTGCCCCACGATTGTCTGTATGTATGTATTTCTCTAAAGACATTGGAACGATAGGTGTCATTGGCCGTAAACCCCACGATTGTCTGTATGTATGTATTTCTCTAAAGACGTTGGAATGATAGGTGTCATTGGCCGTAAACCCCACGATTGTCTGTATGTATGTATTTCTCTAAAGACGTTGGAACGATAGGTGTCATTGGCCGTAAACCCCACGATTGTCTGTATGTATGTATTTCTCTAAAGACGTTGGAATGATAGGTGTCATTGGCTGTAAACCCCACGATTGTCTGTATGTATGTATTTCTCTAAAGACGTTGGAACGATAGGTGTCATTGGCCGTAAACCCACGATTGTCTGTATGTATGTATTTCTCTAAAGACGGTGGAACGATAGGTGTCATTGGCCATAAACCCCACGATTGTCTGTATGTATGTATTTCCCTAAAGACGTTGGAATGATAGGTGTCATTGGCCGTAAACCCCACGATTGTCTGTATGTATGTATTTCTCTAAAGACGTTGGAATGATAGGTGTCATTGGCCGTAAACCCCACGATTGTCTGTATGTATGTATTTCTCTAAAGACATTGGAATGATAGGTGTCATTGGCCGTAAACCCCACGATTGTCTGTATGTATGTATTTCTCTAAAGACGTTGGAACGATAGGTGTCATAGGCTGTAAACCCCACGATTGTCTGTATGTATGTATTTCTCTAAAGACGTTGGAATGATAGGTGTCATTGGCCGTAAACCCCACGATTGTCTGTATGTATGTATTTCTCTAAAGACGTTGGAACGATAGGTGTCATTGGCCATAAACCCCACGATTGTCTGTATGTATGTATTTCTCTAAAGACGTTGGAACGATAGGTGTCATTGGCCGTAAACCCCACGATTGTCTGTATGTATGTATTTCTCTAAAGACGTTGGAATGATAGGTGTCATTGGCCATAAGCCCCACGATTGTCTGTATGTATGTATTTCTCAAAAGACATTGGAACGATAGGTGTCATTGGCCGTAAACCCCACGATTGTCTGTATGTATGTATTTCTCTAAAGACGTTGGAATGATAGGTGTCATTGGCCGTAAACCCCACGATTGTCTGTATGTATGTATTTCTCTAAAGACGTTGGAACGATAGGTGTCATTGGCTGTAAGCCCTACGATTGTGTATATTTCTTTCTTTCTCGAAAGACATTCGAAAAACAGGTGTCATTGAGCGTAAACCCCACTGTTGTCTCTATGTATGTCTTTCTTTAAAGGACTTATGGATAGCATGTCTGACATAAATTATTCTATATGACGTATGAAAAGCATGTCTGACATAAATTATTCTATAGGACGTATGAAAAGCATGTCTGACATAAATTATTCTATAGGACGTATAGATAGCATGTCTGACATACATTAGTCTATAGGACGTATAGATATCATGTCTGACATACATTAGTCTATAGGACGTATAGATAGCATGTCTGACATACATTATTCTATAGGACGTATGAAAAGCATGTCTGACATACATTATTCTATTGGACGTATAGATACTTGCCCGACATACACCAGTCTATATGTTGTATAGATAGCATGTCTCACATTCATTATTCTATAGGACGTAAGGAAAAGCATAAATTGACATAATTTATTCTATAGGACGTATAGATAGTAGATCTTGACATACATTATTCTATAGACGTATAGATAGCATGTCTGACATACTTATTCTATAGGACGTATGGATAAGTATGTCTGACATACATTATTCTGCTGGTGGACGTATGAAAAGCAAATTATATAATTTATTCTATAGGACGTATAGATAGAATGTCTGACATACATTAATCTATAGGACGTGTATGGATAGCATGTCTGACATAATTTATTCTATAGACGTATAGACATCATGTCTGACATGAATTATTCTATAGGACGTATAGATATCATGTCTGACATAAATTATTCTATAGGACGTATAGACATCATGTCTGACATACATTAGTCTATACATTAGCATGTCTGACAGGACATTAGTCTATGGGACATTATTCATAGGAGTATAGACAGCATGTCTTACATAAATTATTCTATAGGACGTATAGATAGCATGTCTGACATAAATTATTCTATAGGACGTATAGATATCATGTCTGACAAACATTAGTCTATAGGACTTAGATATCATGTCTGACATACATTAGTCTATAGGACTTAGATATCATGTCTGACATACATTAGTCTATAGGACTTAGATATCATGTCTGACATACATTAGTCTATAGGACTTAGATAGCATGTCTGACAAGCATTAGTCTATAGGACTTAGATATCATGTCTGACATACTTTAGTCTATAGGACTTAGATATCATGTCTAACATACATTAATCTATGGGACTTAGATATCATGTCTGACATACATTAGTGTGTAGAACTTAGATATCATGTCTCCCATACATTAGTCTGTAGACTTAAATATCATGTCTGACATACATTAGTCTATATGACTTAGAAAGTATGTCTGACATACATTAGTCTATGAGACTTAGATATCATGTCTGACATACATTAGTCTATAGGACTTAGATATCGTGTCTGACATACATTAGTCTATAGGACATAGATATCATGTCTGGCATACATTAGTCTATAGGACTTAGATATCATGTCTGACATACATTAGTCTATAGGACTTAAATAGCATGTCTGACATACATTAGTCTATAGGACTTAGATATCATGTCTGACATACATTAGTCTTTAGGACTTAAATAGCATGTCTGACATACATTAGTCTATAGGACTTAGATATCATGTCTGATATATATTAGTCTATAGGACTTAGATATCATGTCTGACATAAATTATTCTATAGGACGTATAGATATCATGTCTGACATACATTAGTCTATAGGACTTAGATATCATGTCTGACATACATTAGTCTATAGGACTTAAATAACATGTCTGACATACATTAGTCTATAGGACTTAGAAAAGTATGTCTGACATGCATTAGTCTATAGGACTTAAATAACATGTCTGACATAACATTAGTCTATAGGACTTTAGATATCATGTCTGACATACATTAGTCTATATGACTTAAATAGCATGTCTGACACGTATTAGGCTATAGGACTTATATCTCAAACTGGCCAGAATTATTATAACATCCTGGTGGTAATTAGTTCTGGTGTCAAAGAGAAAATAATTAGTCCGAAGAAAATTCTATTTCGGGAGCTTTGAGCGTTCCTAAGATCGGCGTCTTCCATGATCCGATAGTCCAATATAGGTCAAAATTGGCTAGTTTTTTCTCCGCTCAAATTGCGAGCTGTAAACCGTCAAGCTTTGACAGAAGGTAGGGCTCGTTAGTGTGTAGTTTACCCGAGCAAGAAAGTTAATGGTGGGGAGGGCGGAGGCGGAGGAGGTGGCGGGGGGGGGATACAAAGAGATGACACCAAAAATGCTAGTGATTCTGAAAGATAAATTCAGTAAATGGTACAATCTTCACTAATGGGGGCTACTTTAAGACCGAGAGGTGACCGATTTTAGTCAGAGGTCTTGACCAGTCGTATGGAAAACCCGAGTGGGCGCGGCGGGGGGCGTAGGAAAACCCACGACAAGCAATTGGCGACAGATGAAATATTACTGCACTGCTACCTTACTAACCCAAAAAGCACTGATAGATTGACACACTAAAACTGATAGACTGACACACTAAAAACTGATAGACTGACACACTAAAACTGATAGACTGACAGACACACTAAAAGTGATAGACTGACACACTAAAACTGATAGACTGACATACTAAAACTGATAGACTGACACACTAAAACTGATAGACTGACACACTAAAGAACAACAGCTGATGCGACATCAAGACAGGAAGATATTAAAGAAAATAAATTACAATACAATAGGAATCGGGATTTGATTTTGATTGTGGTTTGACTTTTGATTGTACCTACATCCACGACTAAGGTGATCTCCGGAGCTTTGGTAATATATTGTTTGTGACAGCGAGGCCTTGGTTTACTTGAAGAATATTGATCGTATGCGGAAGCGAAGCATTGCTGTCATGTTCTTTATTCAATCCATTCGTTTGTTTGTGGTAAAAGACGGCCCTGGTGATGTTATCCCGTTTGTTGTAAGACCGAAGCCATAAGGACAGGGTCCAAGGAACATTCTGACATCAAAGTGTAAACACGAAATGAAAACAACTCATAAACTGTCATCGATGGATGACACTTCATTGTATCAATCAATATTATAAACGAAGTGAATATTTGCACCAGGTGGTACAAAATATCCCCAAAGATATTTGCACCAGGTGCAACTATCTTTTGGGATATTCCCACCACTTGGTGCAACTATCTTTGGGGATATTCCCACCACCTGGTGCAACTATCTTTTGGGATATTCCCACCACCTGGTGCAACTATCTTTTGGAATATTCCCACCACCTGGTGCAACTATCTTTGGGATACTCCCACCACCAGGTG
>JAXRKP010001418.1:35000-40000 GCA_037039925.1 Doris montereyensis
GTAACACACACACACACACATATGTATTTACCTAGATCTGGTCATTGGCGTAACACACACACACACATATACGTCTTTACCTAAATCTAATCATTGGCGTAACACACATATACGTCTTTACCTAGATCTAGTCATTGGCGTAACACACATATACGTCTTTACCTAAATCTAGTCATTGGCGTAACACACATATACGTCTTTACCTAGATCTGGTCATTGGCGTAACACACACACATATGTCTTTACCTAGATCTGGTCATTGGCGTAACACACACACATATGTCTTTACTTAGATCTGGTCATTGGCGTAACACACACACACACACACATATGTCTTTACCTAGATCTGGTCATTAGCGTAACACACACACACACATATGTATATACCTAGATCTGGTCATTAGCGTAACACACATACACATATGTCTTTACCTAGATCTGGTCATTGGCGTAACACAAACACACATATGTATTTACCTAGATCTGGTCATTAGCGTAACACACACACACACATATGTATTTACCTAGATCTGGTCATTAGCGTAACACACACACACACACATATGTATTTACCTAGATCTGATCATTGGCGTAACACACACACACACACATATGTATTTACCTAGATCTGGTCATTGGCGTAACACACACACACATATGTCTTTACCTAGATCTGGTCATTAGCGTAACACAGACACACACACACACATATGTATTTACCTAGATCTGGTCATTAGCGTAACACACACACACACACATATGTATTTACTTAGATCTGGTCATTGGCGTAACACACGCACACATGTATTTACCTAGCTCTGGTCATTGGCGTAACACACGCACACATATGTATTTACCTAGATCTGGTCATTGGCGTAAACACACACACACACACATATGTATTAACCTAGATCTGGTCATTGGCGTAACACACACACACACACACATATGTCTTTACCTAGATCTGGTCATTGGCGTAACACACACACACACACACATATGTGTTTACCAAAGATCTGGTCATTAGCGTAACACACATACACACACATATGTCTTTACCTAGATCTGGTCATTAGCGTAACACACACACACACACACACACACATATGTATTTACCTAGATCTGGTCATTGGCGTAACACACGCACATATGTATTTACCTAGCTCTGGTCATTGGCGTAACACACGCACACATATGTATTTACCAAGCTCTGGTCATTGGCGTAACACGCACACATATGTATTTACCTAGCTCTGGTCATTGGCGTAACACACACACACATGTGTCTTTACCTAGATCTAATCATAGGCGTAACACACACACACACACACACATATATCTTTACCTAGATCTAATCATAGGCGTAACACACACACATATCTTTACCTAGATCTAATCATAGGCGTAAACACACACACACACATATATCTTTACCTAGATCTTAATGATAGGCGTAACACACACACACACACATATATCTTTACCTAGATCTAATCATAGGCGTAATACACACACACACACATGTGTCTTTACCTAGATCTAATCATAGGCGTAACACACACACACACATGTGTCTTTACCTAGATCTAATCATAGGCGTAACACACACACACACATGTATCTTCACCTAGATCTAATCATAGGCATAATACACACACACACACACATATATCTTTACCTAGATCTAATCATAGGCGTAACAACACACACATATCTTTACCTAGATCTAATCATAGGCGTAACACACACACACATATATCTTTACCTAGATCTAATCATAGGCGTAACACACATACACACATATATATCTTTACCTAGATCTAATCATAGGCGTAACACACATACACACATATATATCTTTACCTAGATCTAATCATAGGCGTAACACACACACACGCGTGTCTTTACCTAGATCTAATTATAGGCGTAATACACATACACACACACACATGTATCTTCACCTAGATCTAATCATAGGCATAACACACACACACACACATATATCTTTACCTAGATCTAATCATAGGCGTAACACACACACACACATATCTTTACCTAGATCTAATCATAGGCGTAACACACACACACACACACACATATATCTTCACCTAGATCTAATGATAGGCATAACATACACACACACATATATCTTTACCTAGATCTAATCATAGGCGTAATACACACACACACATGTGTCTTTACCTAGATTTAATCATAGGCGTAATACACACACACACACATGTGTCTTTACCTAGATCTAATCATAGGCGTAATAACACACACACACATGTGTCTTTACCTAGATCTAATCATAGGCGTAACACACACACACATGTGTCTTTACCTAGATCTAATCATAGGCGTAACACACACACACACATATATCTTTACCTAGATCTAATCATAGGCGTAACACACATACACACATATATATCTTTACCTAGGTCTAATCATAGGCGTAACACACACACACACGTGTCTTTACCTAGATCTAATCATAGGCATAACACACACACACATGTGTCTTTACCTAGGTCTAATCATAGGCGTAACACACACACATGTGTCTTTACCTAGATCTAATCATAGGCGTAGCACACATATACATCTTTACCTTAATCTAGTCATTGGCGTAACACACATATATGTCTTTACCTAGATCTAGTCATTGGCGTAACACACATATACGTCTTTACCTAGATCTGGTCATTGGCGTAACACACACACATATGTGTTTACTTAGATCTGGTCATTGGCGTAACACACACACACACATATGTCTTTACCTAGATCTGGTCATTAGCGTAAACACACACATATGTATTTACCTAGATCTGGTCATTAGCGTAACACACACACACACACACATATGTCTTTACCTAGATCTGGTCATCGGCGTAACACACACACATATGTATTTACCTAGATCTGGTCATTAGCGTAAACACACACATATGTCTTTAACTAGATCTGGTCATTAGCGTAACACAAACACACATATGTATTTACCTAGATCTGGTCATTAGCGTAACACACACACACACCCATATGTATTTACCTAGATCTGGTCAATAGCGTAACACACACACACACATATGTATTTACCTAGATCTGGTCATTGGCGTAACACACACACACACACATATGTCTTTACCTAAATCTAGTCATTGGCGTAACACACATATACATATGTCTTTACCTAGATCTAGTCATTGGCGTAAAACACATATACGTCTTTACCTAAATCTAGTCATTGGCGTAACACACATATACGTCTTTACCTAGATCTGGTCATTGGCGTAACACACAAACATATGTCTTTACTTAGATCTGGTCATTGGTCGTAACACACACACATATGTCTTTACCTAGATCTGGTCATTGGCGTAACACACACACATATGTCTTTACTTAGATCTGGTCATTGGCGTAACACACACACACACATACACACACACACATATGTCTTTACCTAGATCTGGTCATTAGCGTAACACACATACACATATGTCTTTACCTAGATCTGGTCATCGGCGTAACACACACACACATATGTATTTACCTAGATCTGGTCATCAGCGTAACACACACACAGATATGTCTTTACCTAGATCTGGTCATTGGCGTAACACAAACACACATATGTATTTACCTAGATCTGGTCATTAGCGTAACACACACACACACATGTATTTATCTAGATCTGGTCATTAGCGTAACACACACACACACACACACACACATATGTATTTACCTAGATCTGATCATTGGCGTAACACACACAAACACATATGTATTTACCTAGATCTGGTCATTGGCGTAACACACACACACACATATGTGTCTTTACCTAGATCTGGTCATTAGCGTAACACAGACACACACACACACATATGTATTTACCTAGATCTGGTCATTAGCGTAACACACACACATATGTCCTTACCTAGATCTGGTCATTAGCGTAACACACACACACACACATATGTATTTACCTAGATCTGGTCATTGGCGTAACACACGCACACATGTATTTACCTAGCTCTGGTCATGGGCGTAACACAGGCACACATATGTATTTACCTAGATCTGGTCATTGGCGTAACACACACACACACACACACACATATGTATTAACCTAGATCTGGTCATTGGCGTAACACACACACACACAAATGTCTTTACCTAGATCTGGTCATTGGCGTACACACACACACACACACATATGTGTTTACCTAGATCTGGTCATTAGCGTAACACACACACACATATGTATTTACCTAGATCTGGTCATTAGCGTAACACACACACACACATATGTATTTACCTAGATCTGGTCATTGGTGTAAACACGCACACATGTATTTACCTAGCTCTGGTCATTGGCGTAACACACGCACACATATGTATTTACCTAGCTCTGGTCATTGGCGTAACACACGCACACATATGTATTTACCAAGCTCTGGTCATTGGCGTAAACACACGCACACATATGTATTTACCTAGCTCTGGTCATTGGCGTAACACACACACACATGTGTCTTTACCTAGATCTAATCATAGGCGTAAACACACACACACACACACATATATCTTTACCTAGATCTAATCATAGGCGTAACACACACACACACACACATGTATCTTTACCTAGATCTAATCACAGGCGTAACACACACACACACATGTATCTTCACCTAGATCTAATCATAGGCGTAACACACACACACACACATATCTTTACCTAGATCTAATCATAGGCGTAACACACACACACACATATCTTTACCTAGATCTAATCATAGGCGTAACACACACACACACACATATCTTTACCTAGATCTAATGATAGGCGTAACACACACACACACACACATATATCTTTACCTAGATCTAATCATAGGCGTAATACACACACACACATGTCTTTACCTAGATCTAATCATAGGCGTAACACACACACACATGTATCTTTACCTAGATCTAATCATAGGCGT
>JAXRKP010001418.1:45000-80000 GCA_037039925.1 Doris montereyensis
TGTATGTGTGCGTGTATGTGTGTGTTATGTGTGTTGTATGTGTGTACGTGCATGTGTGTGTGTATGTGTGTGCGTGTATGTGTGTACGTGTATGTGTGTGTGTGTGTATGTGTGTACGTGTATGTGTGTACGTGTATGTGTGTACGTGTATATGTGTGTACGTGTATGTGTGTACGTGTATGTGTGTACGTGTATGTGTGTACGTGTATGTGTGTACGTGTATGTGTGTACGTGTATGTGTGTGTGTATGTGTGCGTGTGTATGTGTGTACGTGTATGTGTGTACGTGTATGTGTGTACGTGTATGTGTGTACGTGTATGTGTGTGTGTATGTGTGTACGTGTGTGTGTGTATGTGTGCGTGTATGTGTGTGCGTGTATGTGTGTGCGTGTATGTGTGTGCGCGTGTGCGTATGCGTGTATGTGTATTCGTGTTTTAGTTTGCGTATGTTGGTGTGTATAATTTATTTGCTCATTTGTATAAGAAATATATTAAGGAATTACACATATTATTTAGAAAAAAAGCTGTTTAAACATTTATTTACATTGTGAATGGAAGTTGTTTAAACGATTTTTACATCTGTGATAACAATTTACAAAGATTAATAAAATATTTATATTTATACGACGTAATCATTATGATTTCATATTATCCATATCCACAAATGGTCAATTTTGCAAGGCATCGATTTTAGCTGTGAAATTGAGAATGAAAGTAAGAATGAAAAGAGAGAATGAAAGTGAAAGAGAATGAATTGTATTGTAATTGATTCATTTTGATTCGAAACGTGACCAGAGCAATTTTCCTTTTGGACTAATAGAGATATCTTATCTTATCTTATGTGTATGGGTGTGCGTGTATGTGTGTGCGTGTATGCATGTATTGGTATGTGTGTACGTATTTGTGTGCACGTGTATGTGTGTGTGTATATGCGTATTTGTGCATAAGTGTGCGTGTATGTGTTTGCGTGTATGTGTGTGCGTGTATGCGTATGCATGTATGTGTGTGCGTGTATGCGTGTGCATGTATGTGTGTGCGTGTATGCGTGTGCGTGTATGCGTTTGCGTGTATGTGTGCGTTTGCGTGTATGTGTGCGTGTATATGTGTATGTGTGTGTGTGTATATGTGTGATGTGTGTATATGTGTGCGTGTTATATATGTGCGTGTATATGTGTGCGTGTATATGTGTGTGCGTGTATATGTGTGCGTGTATATGTGTGCGTGTATATGTGTGCGTGTATATGTGTGCGTATTGTGTGTGTGCGTATACGTGTGTGCGTGTATGTGTGCGTATACGTGTGTGCGTGTATGTGTGTGCGTGTATGTATGTGCGTGTATGTATGTGCGTATTGTGCATGTATCTAAGTGCGTGTATGTGTGTGCGTGTATGTGTGTGCGTGTGCGTGTATGTATGCGTGCGTGTATGTGTTGGCATGTATGTGTGTGCGTGTAGGTGTGTACGTGCATGTCTGTGCGTGTATATATGTTCGTGTGTCGTATCTAGATCAATGACATCAGATGCAAGCCAAGGGATCCTTAACGCTCACAGAGTGTTGTGATCCACCCACGGGACCTCCCTTTTGCTGTCTGTCTCTGATGGCATTGATCCACCTACGTGAACCAGGAGGAGGGGATGGGATGGGAAAAGAGCGGCAAAATCTTTCGACGTGTTGGGCACGAACCCAGGAGCTTCTGGTTTACAGGCCGACACATTGCCTCTTGACCACCGAGTCCCCATTTCTGGGAAAGGCACGTAGCATGACTTGTCTTAATGTCGCCATTCAATCCTGATGTGAACAGGACGTAGCATGACTTGTCTTTATGTCACCATTCAATCCTGATGTGAACAGGACGTAGCATGACTTGTCTTAATGTCGCCATTCAATCCTGATGTGAACAGGACGTAGCATGACTTGTCTTTATGTCGCCATTCAATCCTGATGTGAACAGGACGTAGCATGACTTGTCTTTATGTCGCCATTCAATCCTGATGTGAACAGGACGTAGCATGACTTATCTTTATGTCACCATTTTATCCTGATGTGAACAGGACGTACCATGACTTGTCTTTATGTCACCATTCAATCCTGATGTGAACAGGACGTAGCATGACTTGTCTTATGTCACCATTCAATCCTGATGTGAACAGGACGTAGCATGACTTGTCTTTATGTCGCCATTCAATCCTGATGTGAACAGGACGTAGCATGACTTGTCTAATGTCACCATTCAATCCTGATGTGAACAGGACGTAGCATGACTTGTCCTAATGTCACCATTCAATCCTGATGTGAACAGGACGTAGCATGACTTGTCTTAATGTCGCCATTCAATCCTGATGTGAACAGGACGTAGCATGACTTGTCTTAATGTCGCCATTCAATCCTGATGTGAACAGGACGTAGCATGACTTGTCTTAATGTGCCATTCAATCCTGATGTAATGTCGCCATTCAATCCTGATGTGAACAGGACGTAGCATGACTTGTCTTTATGCCATTCAACCTGAACATTCAATCCTGATCCTGATGTGAACAGGACGTAGCATGACTTGTCTTTATGTCACCATTCAATCCTGATGTGAACAGGACGTAGCATGACTTATGTCACCATTCAATCCTGATGTGAACAGGACGTAGCATGACTTGTCTTTATGTCACCATTCAATTTGAACAGGACGTAGCATGACTTGTCTTATGTCACCATTCAATCCTGATGTGAACAGGACTTGTAGCTGATGTCTGACTTGTCTTAATGTCGCCATTCAATCCTGATGTGAACAGGACGTAGCATGACTTGTCTTAATGTCACCATTCAATCCTGATGTGAACAGGACGTAGCATGACTTGTCTTAATGTCGCCATTCAATCCTGATGTGAACAGGACGTAGCATGACTTGTCTTTATGTCGCCATTCAATCCTGATGTGAACAGGACGTAGCATGACTTATCTTTATGTCGCCATTCAATCCTGATGTGAACAGGACGTAGCATGACTTGTCTTTATGTCACCATTCAATCCTGATGTGAACAGGACGTAGCATGACTTGTCTTTATGTCACCATTCAATCCTGATGTGAACAGGACTTAATGTCACCATTCAATCCTGATGTGAACAGGACGTAGCATGACTTGTCTTTATGTCACCATTCAATCCTGATGTGAACAGGACGTAGCATGACTTGTCTTTATGTCACCATTCAATCCTGATGTGAACAGGACGTAGCATGACTTGTCTTATGTCGCCATTCAATCCTGATGTGAACAGGACCATTCAATGTCACCATTCAATCCTGATGTGAACAGGACGTAGCATGACTTGTCTTAATGTCACCATTCAATCCTGATGTGAACAGGACGTACCATGACTTGTCTTAATGCCACCATTTTATCCTGATGCGAACAGGACGTACCAGCACCTGAAATGGTGTCAAACCTGCGACAGATTTGCATCAGATCCAATTGATGGTGTGTCTTCACTTGTTGTCCTCCAGGCGTTATAAACCAAGAGAAGCTCCGGCTCAATGGGCCATACAGGCCCTTGGGAAGCATGTCATGTTTGTTTGTTTTTTTCGTACTTATTGATACCAGTCGATGATGCAGATTGGTCGAGACCATTGCTAGGCGTCTCAAACAGAGAGTTTGCTGGGTGTGGACATGAATGGGACAACACACTTCAGGAAACAGAACATTGAAATACAAAATCTTTATAGAGGAGGGCAAAGGAATAATAAATAAAAAAATCAAGTCTCCATCATCGGCAAATCACTTTGACAGAGCTAACGTCGTTTATGAAAAGAAATTTGAAAAAATATGAATAAAAGAAATCAGAATCTTTGAGTCATTTCCTTGATATTTCCACTTGGATGGCACTTGATGGAATTGAATCAGTTTTAAATCTTGTCCTCATTTTTAAAGAGAAATTCAAAACATCAGGAATTCTTTTCTTTTGCTGTCTGCAAACTTACGCCTGTTCGTCATGGATGTATCCATTTCATTACATACTTACTTCCTTACTTATTTCTTACTTATTTCCGTACTTATCTTATCATTTCTTTCCTTCCGTCCGTTCTTCCTTCCTTAATTACTTAGTTATTTATTTATTTAATCAATTACATACTTCCTTACTGAGCTGTGACCTTACTTCCTTCTGTCCTTACGTATTTATTTCCTTATTTACTTTCTTACTTGAATCCTTCCTTACTTATTTCCTTCTTACCATCCTTACTTTTTTACTTCCTTCTATACTTCCTTAGTTTCTTTCTTACTTCCTTGTTTTCTTCCTTACTTCCTTATTTTCTTCCTTTATTTCTTTTTTCCTTATATTCTTTTTCTTCCTTACTTTCTTCCTTACTTTCTTCCTTACTTTTTTCCTTACATCCTTACTTTCTTCCTTACGTCGTTCATTCTTTCCTTACTTCCTTACTTTCTTCTTTCCTTACTTTCTTTCTAAATTTCTTACTTCCTTCCTTATTTCCTTACTTACTTACTTACTTACCTATTTACTTGCTTACTTCCGTCGTTACTCACTTCCTTCCTTCTTCCTTAGGTATTTGCTTACTTACTAGCGTCCTCACTTATTTCATTACTTCCTTACTTGAATATTTATTTACTTACTTACTTAATTACTTTTTTAATTACCTACTTACTGACTTGTACTTTTTTTTACTTACTTACTTACTTACTTAAGACCGCCCCCTCGCCTAGTGGTTAGATTTAGCAGCCTCGTCTGAAGTTGCCCGTAGCATCTCAGCAGGAGGTCGTTACTCATAGCATGTCAGCAGGAGGTATTTGTTCATATGATGTCAACAGGAGGTCGTTACTCATAGGATGTCAGCAGGAGGTCTTTGTTCATAGCATGTCAACAGGAGATCTTTGTTCATAGCATGTCAACAGGAGCTCTTTGTTCATAGGATTTCAGCAGGAGGTCTTTGTTCATAGGATTTCAGCAGGAGGTTTTTCTTCATAGAATGTCAGCAGGAGGTATTTGTTCATAGGATTTGAGCAGGAGGTCTTTGTTCATAGAATTTCAGCAGGAAGTTTTTCTTCATAGAATGTCAGCAGGAGGTATTTGTTCATAGGATGTCAGCAGGAGGTCTTTGTTCATAGGATGTCAGCAGGAGGTTTTTGTTCATAGAATGTCAGCAGGAGGTATTTCTTCATAGCATATCAACAGTAGGTCGTTGCTCCTCATTCTTGTAACGTGACTGCTCAGTGTTTATGGCAGTGTGGTGACTGATCGTTCTTTGAATTTTAGTTCAATATCAGCGAAAATTAAAAGGCCATGTCCTTGTTTCTCGGAATTTCTGATATACTTCAATCTCGTTAATTGCAGAAAGTCCCACACTTAGATGAGATCAACAACACAAAAAGCAAAAGCCGATAACTAAAGAGAAGGAATTAATATGTAAGCCCCGTAGGAACAAAGACAAGACGAATTCAAATCAACAGCCAGAAAAATAAATCTGTCAACACCAGATAGAATCGAACCCGCAATGCTCGCCTTTGCACCTATAGTCTGGCCATGAAGAGAGATCGTACTACGAACATTGCTAAGGAGCCAGGTTAACAAGGTGTTCAGTGCTCAGTGCTCAGTGCTCAGTGTTCAGTGCTCAGTGTTCAGTGCTCAGTGTTCAGTGTTCAGTGTTCAGTGTTCAGTGCTCAGTGTTCAGTTCAGTGTTCAGTGTTCAGTGTTCAGTGTTCAGTGCTCAGTGCTCAGTGTTCAGTGTTCAGTGTTCAGTGTTCAGTGCTCAGTGTTCAGTGCTCAGTGTTCAGTGTTCAGTGTTCAGTGTTCAGTGTTCAGTGTTCAGTGCTCAGTGCTCAGTGTTCAGTGTTCAGTGTTCAGTAGTGTTCAGTGTTCAGTGTTCAGTGTTCAGTGTTCAGTGCTCAGTGCTCAGTGTTCAGTGTTCAGTGTTCAGTGTTCAGTGTTCAGTGTTCAGTGTTCAGTGTTCAGTGTTCAGTGTTCAGTGTTCAGTGTTCAGTGTTCAGTGTTTCAGTGTTCAGTGTTCAGTGTTCAGTGTTCAGTGTTCAGTGTTCAGTGTTCAGTGTTCAGTGTTCAGTGTTCTCAGTGTTCAGTGTTCAGTTCAGTGTTCAGTGTTCAGTGTTCAGTGTTCAGTGTTCAGTGTTCAGTGCTCAGTGTTCAGTGTTCAGTGTTCAGTGTTCAGTGCTCAGTGTTCAGTGTTCAGTGTTCAGTCTCAGTGTTCAGTGTTCTCAGTCTTATCGTCTATGTATCACTCATTCTCTCTCTCTCTCTCTCTCTCTCTCTCTCTCTCTCTCTCTCTCTCTCTCTCTCTCTCTCTCTCTCTCTCTCTCTCTCTCTCTCTCTCTCTCTCTCTCTCTCTCTCTCTCTCTCTGTCTCTGTCTCTCTCTCTCTGTCTCTATCTGTCTCTTTCTGTCTCTGTCTCTGTCTCTGTCTGTCTGTCAGTCTGTCTATCTGTCTGTCTGTCTCTCTCTCTCTGTCTCATTCGTTCTCTCTCTCACTCTCACCTACGCCTCTGTCTGTCTCTCTATCTGTCTTGCCCTCCCTCTCGGTCTATCTGTCTTTCTGTCTGTCTTTCCCCCCCCCCCCTCCCCCCGCTTCGTCTCTTTCTTTCTTTCTTTCTTTCGTTCTTTACCTCAATCTCTGTTAGCATCGTCGTTCCTAATCTTTTTCAGTGTTGTTGGCCTGAAATCGATTTTTGACATTCCCCTACTAGAGACAGCGAGGGGGGTCGGGGGGGGTTAAAACAAAGGGAAGCAACAATGGTAAAAGCCTGGTCTTTTCTTTGATGAGTGACACTGTTTGTTGCCAGCTTCCTAACCCTTTCTGATGCCCTTCTCAAAGTGATTGTGTGTGCGTGTGCGTGTGTATGTGTGTGTGTATGTGCGTGTGTATGTATGTATGTGTGTGTGTGTGTGTAAGTGAGTGTATGTCTGTTTGTGTGTGTGTATGCGTGTGTGTCTTTCTGCGGTATGTGTTACTGTGGGTATCAAGTTTAGATCTTTCAGATATTATTAGTTCATCCCTTCCACACATTTTCATCTTCGAATTTTTTATTTTTTTCTCCATTAATGCCCCTGAACTCCCCCGGGTGGTGAGCGGGCGCTGCTGGAAGGGTCTTGTGGTGCAGATGTGAGGTGTTGGATTCTAAACCAAAAAGGTCGTGGGTTCGTGACCCGGTGGTTGAATCACTTTAAAAAAAAATCCTACCAAAAAAAACTCTGCGATGACCTTAGTTTGGGTGTATGGATCAGATCAAACCAAACCGAATCGTCACTTAACACACAACATATCGCCACTTTCATTCACAACCAGAATCCACGCAGCCCATTGAGGTTTCTCATCTCTAATATCGACCCAATTTTTCCGCGTATTCTATTATTCCTTTGCTCTTCTTCAAAGGATTTATAATCCGTTCATCTGAGTAATAAATCAATATTTTTCACAATTATCTTTTTACCCTCTTTATTTTTCCTCTTTTGATGTTTCTTGTTTTGTTGTTGTTGGTAAGTTTTATTGGATTGGTTTTTTTTTAAAGAAGAGGTTGAGCTTAGTATAATCTTCTTATTGCCTTTAATCATCAATTTTATTTTGCTTTGATATTCGATTTTCCTTTGTTTTGGTTTTGATTTTATTATGTTTTCATGTCTATTTTTATGTTTTCACGTCTATTTTTATGTTTTCACGTCTATTTTTATGTTTTCGTGTCTATTTTTATGTTTTCATGTCCATTTCTATGTTTCCATGTCTATTTCTATGTTTTCATGTCTATTTCTATGTTTTCATGTCTATTTCTATGTTTTCATGTCTATTTCTATGTTTTCATGTCTATTTTTATGTTTTAGTGTCTATTTTTAAGTTTTCATGTCTATTTCTATGTTTTCATGCCTATTTCTATGTTTTCATGTCTATTTCTATGTTTTCATGTCTATTTTTAAGTTTTCATGTCTATTTCTATGTTTTCATGTCTATTTCTATGTTTTCATGTCTATTTTTAAGTTTTCATGTCTATTTCTATGTTTTTCGTGTCTATTTCTATGTTTTCATGTCTATTTTTATGTTTTCATGTCTATTTCTATGTTTTCATGCCTATTTCTATGTTTTCGTGTCTATTTCTATGTTTTCATGTCTATTTCTATGTTTTCATGTCTATTTTTAAGTTTTCATGTCTATTTCTATGTTTTGTGTCTATTTCTATGTTTTCATGTCTATTTTTATGTTTTCATGTCTATTTCTATGTTTTCAGGTCTATTTTATGTTTTCATGTCTATTTCTATGTTTTCATGTCTATTTCTGTGTTCATGTCTATTTTTATATTTTCATGTCTATTTTTATGTTTTCATGTCTATTTTTATGTTTTCATGTCTATTTCTATGTTTTCATGTCTAAATCTATGTTTCTTTGTCTATTTTTTTATGTTTTAATGTCTATTTGTATGTGTTCACGTCTATTTTTATTTTTTCATGTCTATTTTGTATGTGTTTATGTCTATTTTTCTGTTTTCATGTCTATTTTATGTGTTCATGTCTATTTGTATGTTTATATGTCTATTTTTATGTTTTCATGTCTATTTTTATGTGTTCATGTCTATTACCATGTTTTCATGTCTATTTCTATGTGTTCATGTCTATTTTTATGTGTTCATGTCTATTTGTATGTATTCATGTCTATTTTTATGTTTTCATGTCTATTTTTATGTTTTCATGTCTATTTGTATGTGTTCATGTCAATTTTTATGTTTTCATGTCTATTTCTATGTTTTGATGTCTATATCGTGTTTTGATGTCTATTTGTATGTGTTCATGTCTATTTTTATGTTTTCATATCTATTTTTATATTTTCATGTCTATTTCTATGTTTTGATGTCTATATCGTGTTTTGATGTCTATGTTTATGTGTTCATGTCTATTTTTATGTGTTCATGTCTATTTTTATGTTTTCATGTCTATTTTTATGTTTTCATGTCTATTTTTATGTTTTCATGTCTATTTTTATGTTTTCATGTCTATTTTTATGTTTTCATGTCTATTTTTTATGTTTTCATGTCTAGTTTTATGTTTTCATGTGTATTAATATGCTTTCATGTCTATTTTTATGTTTTCATGTCTATTTTTTATGTTTTCATGTCTATTTGTATGTGTTTATGTTTGTTTTTATATTTTTTCATGTCTATTTCTATGTTTTGATTTCTATATCGTGTTTTTGATGTCTATTTTTATGTTTTCATGTCTATTTGTATGTTTTCATGTCTAGTTTTATGTTTTCATGTTCTTGTTAATGTTTTCGTGTCTATTTTAATGTTTTCATGTTTGAATTTCCGTCTTTAATGGCCCTTTACCCAATAACACGGAATGGATTTTAAAATAAAGTCAGGTTACTTCGATACCAACACGCTCCATAGAGCCGGAACGTATCTCGGTTACTGTAGCATGAAGCAGATAAGCTGATACTAATCACCTTCTGGACAGGGCGCTAATCTGATGCTAGCCTTATCCCCCCCCATTTGAACTTGGGTAGACTTGGGGAACAGGCATGTTAAGTGTCTTTCCCATTGAAAACGACATAATTGATGCTAGGTTTGGGACGATTCCAGTCCGGCAGTCTTACCCCTCTGCCACCTACGTCACAAGTCTTTTCTTTAGAAATGGACCTCTCCTTTGCTTTATCCAAATAAGTCTACCCATTAATGCTAATTTCTTTATTGAAATAAGTCTACCCATTGATGCTTTTCTTTATTGAAATAAGTCTTCCCATTGATGTAAGCCTTTTCAATTGAAATAAGTCTACCCATTGATGTAAGTCTTTCTTTATTGAAATAAGTTTATCCATTCATGCTTTTCTTTATTGAAATAAGTCTTCCAGCCTTTTCTTTATTGAAATGCATTAGCCTTTTTCTTTATTGAAATAAGTCTACCCATTGAAATGCTAGCCTTTTCTTTATTGAAATAAGTCTACCAATTGATGCTAGCTTTTTCTTTATTGAAATAAGTCTACCCATTGAATGCTTTATTGAAATAAGTCTATCCATTCATGCTAGCCTTTTCTTTATTGAAATAAGTCTACCCATTGATGTAAGTCTTTTCTTTATTGAAATAAGTCCCAATTGATGTAATTTTTCTTTATTGAAATAAGTCTACCCATTGATGTGCTAGCCATTAATGTAAGCCTTTTTTTATTGAAATTCATTGATGTCCCTTTATTGAAATTAAGCCTTTTTTATTGAAATAAGTCTACCAATTGATGATAATGCTACCATTTTCTTTATTGAAATACGTCTACCCAATTAATGTAAGCCTTCATTAGATTCAACGTGGAACGTGAAAAAAAGGCAGACTTGTCTGTTTCTGGTTTGTAATGTTCCAGCAGATTGAGAGACACGGAACATGTTCTGTAGTTTGCACTTTCAAATCTAATTACCGAACATATTTTTATTATGCAGACGAAGTCATTTTCTTAGTATTTTAAATTGGGCCTATTTTCTGTAATTTTTTTTATTAGGTCTGCTTTTTGTATTTTAGATTAGGCCTGTTTTTTGGATTACCTTCCTGTTTTTTAGATTAGGATTAGGCGCCCTACTTCCTGTTTTTTGGATTAGGCCTACTTCCTGTTTTTTAGATTAGCCCTACTTCCTGTTTTTGGATTAGGCGTACTTCCTGTTTTTTAGATTAGGCCTACTCTCTGTTTTTTGTATTAAGCCTACTTCCTGTTTTTTAGATTAGGCCTACTTCCTGTTTTTTTTATTAGGCGTACTTCCTGTTAAACATTTTTGTTTTTGATCTAATAGTTTGTAGATTTCTTGTTTAACTGATGACATACGCAATCAACCTTGTTCCATTGTTGTATGAAATTAATTCAATTCAATTCAATTCAATTCAATTCAATTATCTTTATTGATCCTTTAAAAAAGAAATTATACTTGTGTTATCACAATTTCCGTTTGAAAAATAAAAGAATGCATCAATATATACATTCATTAACTTATTAAATCATCCATTCACCATTCAATTTACATTTGTTAAAATTTGAGGAAAACATTGTGATTTCAAAGTAAGGTATGGTCAAACTTTGTATGGCACTTGGAAGAAAAGATTTTAAATATCTCTCAGAACGGGATTTTAAATGTATAAGTCGACAGCTTCTACTATTTGTTTTGGGTATGGAGAAAAGAGGATGGGTGTTGTCTTTAAGTATACTCCTGAGTTTGATCTTGCATTAAATCTCATACAGATCTTCAAAGTTCTCCGGCTCTACATCATTTATGAGTTTCCCTATGTGTTTCAGTGTCCTATTAAATTTTTCTTTTTTATCTCTATTTTAAGTTGTATTTCCTCCCCATGCAGTTATACTAAAAATAATAATACTCTTTATGCAAGCTTGATGGAAAAGTCTTATTAGAGTAGTTGATTTGAAACTTGAAACTTCCTCATAAAATACATTCTTTTGTTCACATTCTTTAAAACTTTATTTGATTGTTTTTGCCATTCTAGCTTCTCGTCCAAAATTATGCCAAGATATTTATATTCATTAACTTTCTCAACTGTTTCATCTTTTATAACAATATCATTATGGATGTTATTTGTCTTCCTAAAAAAAAAAAATCATTTCTTTTGTTTTGTTAACATTAAGTTGTAAATAATTGTCATCACACCATTTTACAAACCTTTTGATTTCCAGACCATAATTGATTAGATCTACTTCTGACCTGATAAGAGCTTGGATAGATGTATCATCTGCATATTTTATTATTGGGATGTTTTCAAATGCAGTTTTACAATCATTAGTGTAGATAGAAAAGAGTATAGGTGCAAGGACAGTCCCCTGGGATGCTCCAGTGTTTGTTACAATTATTGACGAGTCAAAAATACCATTCTCTGATTTTAATCTAACAAATTGAGGTCTGTTGGTCAGAAAATCTAAGATCCAGAGAGTTACACTTTTTCCCAAACTCATATTTAACAATTTAGGAATCAGGATGTGTGGCTGTATTGTATTAAAAGCACTTGAAAAATCAACGAAAGAGTTCTGACATAGCTTTTGGGAGTATCAAGATGATGGTACACGTTATTTGTAAAAAATAGAATAGCATCTTCAACGCCCCTTTTAGATTTATAGGCAAATTGGTGTAGGTCGAGAGTAGGTCCACTTGTAATTGTAATTGGTTTTAACACAATCCTCTCAAGACATTTCATTAAAATAGATGTCAATGCTACTGGTCTTAAATCATTCATTTGTTTTATATTACTGCATTTTGGGACAGGAGATATTTGGGACATTTTCCAAGCATTCGGTGTTTCATTTAACGTAACGACAGTGATAAATTAAATATGTACGAAAATATACCTGAGAGTTCACTAGAACATAATTCCATGACACGTGAGGTTATATTGTCCGGTCCACATGCTTTGTTTATTTTAAGATTTTTGAAAAGTTTATTTAAGTCATTTTCATTGACTGTTATTGATGTACCTTCATTTTCTTTGAGGCTGCTTCTCATACCATCTATGTGATCAGAAAAGTCAAGTTGATCAAATCTAGCGTAAAAAGTGTTCAGGTCGTCAACATATTCTTTTTCTTTTCCCTCTCTAAAATAAAGATTTTCTTTTGTTCCTATAGCCTACAATGTTTTTCATTCCATCTCAAACACATATCAAGTTATTTGATCTAAATTTTTCTTCAATGTTGTTTTTGTATTTCTTCTAGACATTCTTTAATTTTCTTTTTTTATTCTTTCTGAACTGTTTTCTTCTTTTCATCATTTTTCTCCATGAATGCGCGTTTTTTTTTTATTTACTAAACGTTTGAGTTCGCGTGTCAACCATGGTTTATTGTTTGGAAATACTTTTGTGGTTGTCTTTTCTAGGACAGATTCTTGACAAAAATTAACATAAGAATTCACAACATCATTCATTTCCTCAATGCTATCACATGAGTCACAAAACACACTCCAATCAGTACAAACAAAACAGCCTTTCAACCTTTCACATGCATCATCATTCCAGACAAACTTAGTTTTCTTAACTGGCTTTTCCTCAATCAGTTTGGTCTTGTACTTGGGCATCATTAGTATCATGTTGTGGTCTGATGCGCCGAGTGGTGGAAGAGCCTTGCTTTTATATCCATTTGCCACATTAGAATAAAAAAGGTCAAGTATTTTATCTTGACGTATTGGACATGTCACATGTTGGTAAAATTGAAGGGAAGGGTCAAGGTTCCTTTGATTGAAATCCCCAGTTGTAACTATCACAGAATCGGGGGATGACGTTAATTGTTCATTAAGTATGTCTGTAATTTCCATTGTTGTTGTTGATGTGTTAGCGTCGCATGGGATATATACTACATTTACTATTATCTTTTAAATTTTCTTGACATATAATATGGTCTTAAAGATAGGCACAATCAGCAATGCAACACCAAAATCGTTTGTTTTTGACACCATCATTTAGGCCCAGACAACTCCACGGGTTTTTGTCAAGTTTGTGGTATCCCAGTCATTTCTTTCCAACACAAATCCGTCGATATCAAAACAACTGTGGCATTTCTGCCCGACGAGGGATCAACTTAAATAGACTCACTTAAACACATAATAGAGGCATTTCTATATTCGCTCAAGTAACAAGTACATGCTTGAAGTTCATCGTGTTTGTTGTTGAGTGACCGTGCATTTCCCGTGATCACAACTGGTAACACAGGTCACCTCTGTCTCCTGATCATACGCGCTTTGACGCCAGCTTTTCTTCCTTTTTTATTTTTTTCTGTTCTGTTCTGCAAGTTGACCACATTGTTGTGAAAGCGAACATTGTTCGGTACACCAGGGCGAAGGATTTCAAAGTAAGTGAGAGATTGAACCTCACCAAATGTTATGGGGCCAGTTCAGAGTTTGTGTGATTTCCTCAGACCACCCAAACCCCTCCCCCTTCCGCGCCTTAGCAGCAGAATTTTTGTCGATCTATTTGTCTATCTATCTATCTATCTATCTATCTATCTATCTATCTATCTATCTATCTATCTATCTATCTATCTATCTATCTATCTATCTATATATCTGTCTATCTGTCTATCTGTCTGTCTGTCTGTCTGTCTGTCTATCTATTTATCTATCTATATATATATATATCTTTCTATTTATCAATCTATCTCTACTTATCTATCTATGTATCTATGTATGTATCTATCTATCTATCTATCTATCTATCTATCTATCTATCTATCTATCTATCTATCTATCTATCTATCTATCTATCTATTCACTTGTCATACATATATACATGTATATTATGATATAATATGTACATTTATATATATATATATATATATATATATATATATATATATATATATATATATATATATATATATATATATATATCCTTTATACATCATTAGCCCAAATTTAAAAGTTATAAGAGGAATAGCGATGAGATGAAGGCCTAAAACACAAAGCACCAAAGAACACCGACATCGACTCTCGACTCTGTTGTCTGGAGAAATGTCATCATGTTCCATCAGAATCTCTTGTTTTCCCGCCAATTTGTGTTTCTCAATTTGACCAGCGGCATACGTGGCCCAGTGTCCTATTATTATGTCGCAACATGACTTCCATTGACTCAACTCTGTCCTCTCTGTTTGTCTGTCTCTCCCTCTCTCTCTCTCTCTCTCTCTCTCTCTCTCTCTCTCTCTCTCTCTCTCTCTCTCTCTCTCTCTCTCTCTCTCTCTCTCTCTCTCTCTCTCTCTCTCTCTCTCTCTCTCTCTCTCTCTCTCTCTCTATCTCTCTCTCTCTCTCTCTATCTCTCTCTTTCTCTATCTCTCTCTCTCTCTCTCTCACTCTCTCTCTCTCTCTCTCTCTCTCTCTCTCTCTCTCTCTCTCTCTCTCTCTCTCTCTCTCTCTCTCTCTCTCTCTCTCTCTCTCTCTCTCTCTCTCTCTCTGTCTCTCTCTCTCTCTCTCTCTCTCTCTCTCTCTCTCTCTCTCTCTCTCTATCTATCTATCTATCTCTGTCTCTCTCTCTTTTTACACACACACACACACACTGCACTACATATATATATATATATATATATATATATATATATATATATATATATATATATATATATATATCTATCTATCTGTATATATATATGCATCTTCCTAGATTTAGTTTTATAATACTGTTGACAACGTGAGATACTCCCCAGTCACCACATCAGGCCTAATCATCTGTTCACATTATAAAGATAGTAGAACGATGTGTGTCTTTGTGTCCTACTCAGTTCAACGGCCAACCAGTGTGTCTTTGTGTCCTACTCAGGTCATGCGTGTGTGTTTTTGTGTCCTATGGCTCTGCTGGTCTGTCTATCTATCTATCTTCTCAGGTCAACGGCCAACCGTGTGTGTCTTTGTGTGTCTATCTCAGGTCAATGGCCAACACTTGTCTGTCTTTGTGTCCTACTCAGGTCAATGGCTAACAGGTTGCCAACTGTCTTTATGTCCTACTCAGGTCAATAACCCTTGTCCAGTCACCAGGTCATACGTGTCTTTTGTTACTCAGGTCAATGGCCAACCCCTTGTCTGTCTGTCTACTCAGGTCAATGGCCATTACTAAATGGCCAACACTTGTCAGTCTTTGTGTCTTACTCAGGTCAACGGCTAACCCGTGTGTGTTTTGTGTTCTTAGTTCAAGGCCAACCAGTGTCTGTCTTTGTGTCCTACTCAGGTCAATGGCTAACCCTTGTCTGTCTTTGTGTCCTACTCAGGTCAATGGCCAACCCTTGTCTGTCTTTGTGTTCTATTTAGTCAGCAGCTTTTGTGTCCTACTCAGGTCAATGGCCAACACTTTGTCTGTTTTTGTGTCCTACTCAGGCCAATGGCCAACACTTGTCTGTCTTGTGTCTTACTGTCAATGGCTAACCCTTGTGTGTTTTTGTGTCCTACTCAGGTCAATGGCTAACCCTTGTCTGTCTTTGTGTCAGATTCCAGGTCAATGGTCAAACTTGTCTGTCTTGTGTCCTACTCAGGTCAATGGCCAACAATTGTCTTTGTGTCCTAGGTCAATGGCCAACACTTGTCTGTTTTTGTGTCTTACTCAGGTCAACAGTGTGTGTGTCTTTGTGTCCTACTCAGGTCAATGGCTAACCCTTGTCCCCTGGTCTGTCTTTGTGTCCTACTCAGGTCAATGGCCAACCCTTGTCTGTCTTTGTGTCCTACTCAGGTCAATGGTCCTACTCAGGTCAACCCTTGTCTGTCTTTGTGTCCTACTCAGGTCAATGGCCAACCCTTGTCTGTCTTTGTGTCCTACTCAGGTCAATGGCTAACCCTTTGTGTGTCTGTCTTTGTGTCTTACTCAGGTCAATGGCTAACCCTTGTGTGTTTTTGTGTCTACTCTAAGGTCAGGTCAATGGCTAACACTTGTCAGGTCTTTGTGTTTTTGTGTCCTACTCAGGTCAATGGCTAACCCTTGTGTTTTTGTGTCCTACTCAGGTCAATTTGTGTCTTTGTGTCCTACTCAGGTCAATGGCCAACCCTTGGCCAACCCTGTCTTTGTGTCCTACTCAGGTCAATGGCCAACCCTTGTCTGTCTTTGTGTCCTACTCAGGTCAATGGCTAACCCTTGTGTGTTTTTGTGTCTACTCAGGTTAATGGCCAACCCTTGTCTGTCTTTGTGTCTTACTCAGGTCAATGGCCAACCCTTGTGTGTCTTTGTGTCTTACTCAGGTCAATGGCTAACCCTTGTGTGTTTTTGTGTCTTACTCAGGTCAATGGTTAACCCTTGTCTGTCTTTGGCCATGGCCAACCCTTGTCTGTCTTTGTGTCCTATTCAGGTCAATGGCCAACAGCCCTTGTGTGTCTTTGTGTCTTACTCAGGTTAACTTGTGTGTCTTTGTATTCTACTCAGGTCAACGGCTAACCTTGTGTGTTTTTGTGTCTTACTCAGGTCAATGGCTAACCCTTGTCTGTCTTTGTGTCCTACTCAGGTCAATGGCCAACCCTTGTGTGTCTTTGTGTCTTACTCAGGTCAATGGTCAACCAGTGTGTGTTTGTGTCCTATTCAGATCTAACCCTTGTGTGTCTTTGTATTCTACAGGTCAATTGGCAAGGTCGGTAATGTGTGTTTTTGTGTCTTATTGTCTATGGTTTGTGTCCTACTCAGGTCAATGGCTAACCCTTGTGTGTCTTTGTGTCTTAAAAGGTCAATGGCTAACCCTTACCCTTGTGGCCTTTTCTTCCTAATTCTACTCATGTGTGTCCTACTGTGTGTCTGTCTTTGTGTCCTACTCAGGTCTATGGCCAACCCTTGTGTGTCTTTGTGTCTCTCTCAGGTCAAGGGCCAACACTTGTCAGTTCTTTGTCTTCTATTCAGGTCAATGGCTAACCCTTTGTGTGTTACAGAATCTTCCAATTCTTACTCAGGTCAATGGCCAACCCTTGTCTGTCTTTGTGTCTATATCATCAACAACACCAACAACCACGTGTGTGTCTTTGTGTCTTACTCAGGTCAATCAATTTCATTAACCAGTGTGTATATCAGTGTCCTACTCAGGTCAATGGCCAACGGTGTGTATATATCAGTGTCCCGTTCAGGTCAATCAACCTTGTTGTCTTTGTATTCTATCATCAATTGGCAGCCTCGTTCTGGGATCTTTGTGTTCTAACTCAGTGTCCCACTCAGGTCAATGTCCTATTCAATCTATGGCCAACCCCTTTGACCTCAGGTGTCCTGTTTCATTCAGCTTGTAGTGTTACTCAGGTCAATGGTTTCATTCAACCCGTGTATATATCAGTGTCCCACTCAGGTCAATGGCCGACCCGTGTATATATCAGTGTCCCACTCAGGTCAATTTCATTTGGGTGTATGTTATCAGTGTCCAACTCAGGTCAATGGCCAACTCGTTTTTCAGATTGTGTGTTAAAACCCACATGGAAAATATGGTTACCCTTAGTCATCCAAAGATTTTAGTGTTAAAAATCGACAAGTCCTAATTATATATATATATATATATATATATATATATATATATTATTATCCTGTTTCATTATATATATATATATATAAATCAATTTATAGTTATATTAAAATATAGAGGGATAGAGAGATCAAAGACAGAAATTGTCCTGAGAGAGAGAGAGAGAGAGAGTTATAGAGACCCAGAGAGAGAGAGAGAGACTCTTTCAGAGAGAGAGAGAGAGATAAGACCAAGAGTTAGAGAGAGAGATTCAGAGAGAGAGTTATAAAGAGAGAGAGAGAGAGAGAGAGAGAGAGAGAGAGAGAGAGAGAGAGAGAGAGAGAGAGAGTGAGAGAGAGAGAAATTCATTCAGGTTGTAGTGTTATAAACCATTCTTAGAGAATCTTTCTCCCATACATACACACACACTCACACGCACCCACAGTCAAATTCTATTCCTGTAAAACCTCATACCTGTAACATCCAACATGAAAGTCCCCACCTGATGAAAAGTACACCTGTGAATACAACTACATAGCATTGTGTCGGAGGACGAATCTTCCAACGCCGCTGAATCGATAACACTTTTACCACTACTACCACCACTACCATCAACACCATCAACAACACCAACAACCACGTCACCATTGCAACTTAGGTACACTCAACACTCTCCATACTTCATTGCTTCTTCAGCTTTCATTGGCTGTTGAGAAAGGAAGGCACGGTTTAACAATCCGTCTACATTTCCCCTACTTTTTTTGTTTTCGTCTCACTGCCTGCGTTTCTCTGCGTCCCGTTCGTCCTATCAACGCGTTCCCATCATGCATTTTAGCCTCGTTCTGGATCAATCATCGACTAATCGGAATGATACTTGCGAGATTTATTAACACACCACCATTGGAACTGCCCACTACTACAGTGATACGGTCACTTTGCCACAAGCTGCTGCAATTCTTTAATAACTAATGTTACGAAGGACGTGTGAAAATAATTATGATTGTCCTGTTTCATTCAGCTTGTAGTGTTATAAATCAATTTTAGTTATTGTCCTGTTTCATTCAGCTTGTAGTGTTATAAATCAAAGTAGTTATTGTCCTGTTTCATTCAGCTTGTAATGTTATCAATTAATTTTAGTTATTTCCTGTTTCATTCAGCTTGTAATGTTATAGATCAATTTAGTTATTGTCCTGTTTCATTCAGCTTGTAGTGTTCTCAAACCAATTCTAGTTATTGTCCTGTTTTATTCAGCTTGTAGTGTTATAAACCGATTTTAGTAGCGTTGGGGATTCGGTAGTCCAGAGGCAAGCTGTGTCTGCCTCTCATCCAAAAGGTAGTGGGTGTAAAACCCGCAAAAGGGTTGACATATTTTTCTCGATTTGTTTCGGGCAAAATTTCTCTCCTCCCCCCCCCCGCCTCCCACACCATGGTCCAGGTAGGTGGATTGACACCTAGTCCTATCGGAGGTTCCATGTGTAAATCACAACGCTGTGCACGTTAAATATCCATTGGTTGTTTACAAGCAGTCCGGGCAAAACAAAAAAGTTCTACCAATATCCCTGAGATCACCTTAGTAGTGAATGTGGATAAAAAAAAGTAGTTGCAACTCAAAGTAGTTGATCGTAAAAATTTCTTCTTCTCCAAACTCACGTACGTTGAGCTTAATTGTAATAAGCAACTAAAGAATGGTGTGTTACGCAAACTGACATACGTTGAGCTTAATTGTAATACGCAATTCAAAGAATGGTGTGTTACGCAAACTGACGTACGTTGTAGTGAATTGGATAAAATAAAACAAATCAAAGAATGGTTTCTTACGCAAACTGACATACGTTGAGCTTAATGTGTGTTGTAATACGCAATTCAAAGAATGGTGTGTTACGCAAACTGACGTACGTTGAGCTTAATTGTAATAAGCAATTCAAAGAATGGTGTGTTACGCAAACTGACGTACGTTGAGCTTAATTGTAATAAGCAATTCAAAGAAAGAATGGTGTGTTACGCAAATGGTGACGTACGTTGAGCTTGATTGTAATAAGCAATTCAAAGAATGGTGTGTTACGCAAACTGACGTACGTTGAGCTTGAATTGTAATAAGCAATTCAAAGAATGGTGTGTTACGCAAACTGACATACGTTGAGCTTAATTGTAATAAGCAATTCAAAGAATGGTGTGTTACGCAAACTGAAGTACGCAAACTGAGCTGAGCTTTATTGTAATAAGCAATTCAAAGAATGGTGTGTTACGATTAAAGCTGACTTCTATTTAATATTATTGTTTATTTAACATTTATTGACAAATTTGGAGTAGTGCTAATCACTGTTTTATTTATAGTCGTCAATAATTGCCCCTACTCGTTTTATTTGTTTTGATTATACCCACAACACAATTAAGGTGACCAGAACTCATATTCATGAGCCTTGTTCTAAATAAATTAAACACAAAACAAACACAATAAAAAAAATACACAAGATAAATTGACAAAATAAAAAAAAAAGAAGAAAGGAAAAAAGAAGAACAGGAAGAAAAAAAAAGACTTTAAAAATCACATAGCTGTGAAGAAGAAAAACACATCTAGACTTTAAAAATCACACCAGCCGTGAAGACGAAAAACACAATCTAGACTTTAAAAATCACACAATCCGTGAAGAGACTAGACTTTAAAAACCACACAAGCCGCGAAGAAGAAAAACACATCTAGACTTTAAAAAATCACACCATCCGTGAAGATGAAAAACACAACTAGACTTAAAAAACCACACAAGCCGTGTAGATGACAAATACACTTAGACTTTAAAAACCACACAAGCCGTGTAGATGACAAATACACTTAGACTTTAAAAACCACACAAGCCGTGTAGATGACAAATACACTTAGTCTTTAAAAACCACACAAGCCGTGTAGATGACAAATACACTTAGTCTTTAAAACCACAAGCCGTGTAGATGACAAATACACTTAGACTTTAAAAACCACACAAGCCGTGTAGATGACAAATACACTTAGACTTTAAAACCACACAAGCCGTGTAGATGACAAATACACTTAGTCTTTAAAAACCACACAAGCCGTGTAGATGACAAACACACCTAGTCTTTAAAAACCACACAAGCCGTGTAGATGACAAACACACCTAGTCTTTAAAAACCACACAAGCTGTGTTGATGACAAACACACCTAGACTTTAAAAAACCACACAAGCTGTGTTGATGACAAACACACCATGAGACTTTAAAAACCACACAAGCCATAGACTTTAAAAACCACACAAGCCGTGTAGATGACTTTAAAAACACACCTAGACTTTAAAAACCACACATGCCGTGAAGATGGAAAACACATCTAGGCTTTAAAAACCACACAAGCCGTGACATTTTAAAAACCACACAAGCCGTGAAGATGGAAAACACATCTAAACTTTAAAAAACCACACAAGCCGTGACATTTTAAAAACCACACAAGCCGTGAAGATGAAAAACACATCTAGACTTTAAAAACCACACAAGCTGTGAAAATTTAAAAACCAAACAAGCTGTGAGAATTTAAAAAACTAAACAAGCTGTGAGAATTTAAAAACCCCACAAGCTATGAGAATTTAAAAAACCAAACAAGATGTGAGAATTTAAAAACCACACAAGCCGTGAAGATAGAAAACACATCTAGACTTTAAAAACCACACAAGCTGTGAAAATTTAAAAACCACACAAGCCGTGAAGATAGAAAATATATCTAGACTTTAAAAACCACACAAGCTGTGAGAATTTAAAAACCACACAAGCTGTGAGAATTTATAAACCACACAAGCCGTGAAGATAAAAACCACACAAGCTGTGAAGACATCTAGACTTTAAAAACCACACAAGCCATGAGACTTTAAAAAACCACACAAGCCTGTGTAGATGAAAAACACATCTAAACTTTAAAAACCACACAAGCCATGTAGATGAAAACACATCTAAACTTTAAAAACCACACAAGCCATGTAGATGAAAACACATCTAGACTTTAAAAACCACTTTAAAAACCACACAAGCCGTGTAGATGAAAAACACATCTAAACTTTAAAAACCACACAAGCCATGCCATGAGACTATAAAAACCACACAAGCCATGAGACTATAAAAACCACACAAGCCATGAGACTATAAAAACCACACAAGCCATGAGACTATAAAAACCACACAAGCCATGAGACTATAAAAACCACACAAGCCATGAGACTATAAAAACCACACAAGCCATGAGACTATAAAAACCACACAAGCCATGAGACTATAAAAACCACACAAGCCATGAGACTATAAAAACCACACAAGCCATGAGACTATAAAAACCACACAAGCAAACTGTGTAGATGAAAAACACAACTAGACTTTTAAAAAAGACAAACCGTGAAGACGAAAAACACAACTAAACGAAAAAAACTCACACAAGCTGTGAAGATGAAAAAAGGGAATACATAGTGACTCTATAAGATCGGAAGTGCCTCCTGTTGTCACACACAAAGGCGCAGGAAGGCAGCAGCCAATGAAATTCGATGTCATTCATCGTATCATCTCGTCAGATTGTCTGTAGCCATTTGCAAGATGACAATGTCGCCTTTTAGTATTATTAAAAATGTGTGTAAGACTCAAAGGCTCAAGCGACTTGAGATAAAAAAAAACCCCAACATAACCCACAGACAAAATCAAAAACAAAAGAAAAAAAACCCAAAAAGCTCCTAACCCCACCCCTCGACACAGCCACACCCCACACACACACACTCACACACACACACACACACACACACACACTCACACACACACTCACACACACACTCACACACACTCACACACTGATACACACACACACACACACTGACACACACACACACTCACACACACACACTAACACACTCACACACACACTCACACACACTCACACACACACTCACACACACAGACTCACTCACACACACACACTCACACACTCACATACTCACACACACACGTTCTCACACACTCACACACTGTTACACTCACACACAAATCACACGTATTAATATGTTAAGAACACATTATACACACACACTCACATACTTACACACATCTCACCTTTCACATAACACACACAGGAACACAGACACACTGATACACACTCACACACACAGGCAGTCACACACTCACACACACATACACACACACTCGGAACGTGGGTGGTTGTCGGTAATAGGTTCTACTTCAGAGTTTAGTTCTTTTCACTCCTAGGTAATTGGCTTATCTTTCGTAGGAACACTTGCTGTTACTTCTAGGTAATCATCAATTTGCCTCTGAAATCACTTGCTTATTAATATGTTAAGAATAAAGTATAGTAAAAGCAAGTCCCATACACCGAGTTGGCGTAGCGTAGGAACACCAGGCGTAGAATCGACCTTTCTAGACATAATGTGATAGTTTGCCACAGAGTTAAGCAGAGTTTAGTCCCGACCTTTCTAGGTAATAATGTGATAGTTTAGGAACACCAGGCGTTTAAAGTCTCGACCTTTCTAGGTAATAATGTGATAGTTTGCCACAGAGTTTAGCGTAGGAACACTTGGCGTAAAGTCACGGCCTTTCTAGGTAATAATGTGATAGTTTGCCACAGAGTTTAGCGTAGGAACACCAGGCGTAAAGTCCCGACCTTTCTAGGCATAATGTGATAGTTTGCCACAGAGTTTAGCGTAGGAACACCAGGCGTAAAGTCCCGACCTTTCTAGGTAATAATGTGATAGTTTGCCACAGAGTTTAGCGTAGGAACACCAGGCGTAAAGTCCCGACCTTTCTAGGCATAATGTGATAGTTTGCCACAGAGTTTAGCGTAGGAACACCAGGCGTAAAGTCCCGACCTTTCTAGGCATAATGTGATAGTTTGCCACAGAGTTTAGCGTAGGAACACCAGGCGTAAAGTCTCGACCTTTCTAGGTATAATGTGATAGTTTGCCACAGAGTTTAGCGTAGGAACACCAGGCGTAAAGTCCCGACCTTTCCAGGCATAATGTGATAGTTTGCCACAGAGTTTAGCGTAGGAACACCAGGCGTAAAGTCCCGACCTTTCAGGCATAATGTGATAGTTTGCCACAGAGTTAAGCGTAGGAACACTTGGCGTAAAGTCTCGTCGTCATTTTTTGTTTTTGATTTTTGATTTGGTTAGTATTTTAGTCTCTTTCTCACTAATATGTTGGCAGGTGCTCTAGGTTTGGCTTTTTGAACTCTTACAATTTTGGTCTTGCTGTTTACCCTTAAGTCAATTGTGAGGGGTTTGAATCTCTTTCATCTTGATATTCAAGATAATGGAATGATTTCGAATCATCAATTTGAATCAATTATTATTTAATCTCAATTACACCTTTGAGGCACAGGTAGCTCAGTCGGTACAGCGTCGGTCTATCACGCAGCAGCCACAAGTTTGATTTCCGGTCCCAGCACATTTTTCGGGTTCACCTGTCGACCCAAAAGCAAAATAGGAAAAAAGTAAAAACGGTGGAAACAATGACACACATTGTGTCGTATGGCTAGAAATGAAAACAATCAGTCGTATGGCTAGAAATACAATGACACACCACATTGTGTCGTATGGCTAGAAATGACATCAGGTAGAAAACAATGACATGACACACCACATTGTGTCGTATGGCTAGAAATGTCAGGTAGAAAACAATGACACACCACATTGTGTCGTATGGCTAGAAATGTCAGTCGTAATGATACACCACATTGTGTAGTATGGCTAGAAATGTCAGGTAGAAAACAATGTGTCGTATGGCTAGAAATGTCAGGTAGAAAACAATGACACACCACCACATTGTGTTGTATGGCTAGAAATATCAGGTAGAAATAATGACATACCACCACATTGTGTTGTATGGCTAGAAATGTCAGGTAGAAATAATGACATACCACCACATTGTGTCGTATGGCTAGAAATGTCACATTGTGTTGTATGGCTAGAAATGTCAGGTAGAAAACAATGACATACCACCACATTGTGTTGTATGGCTAGAAATGTCAGGTAGAAAATAATGACACATCACACCACATTGTGTCGTATGGCTAGAAATGTCAGGTAGAAAACAATGCCATACCACCACATTGTGTTGTATGGCTAGAAATGTCAGGTAGAAAACAATGCCATACCACCACATTGTGTCGTATGGCTAGAAATATCAGGTAGAAAACAATGACACATCACCACATTGTGTTGTATGGCTAGAAATGTCAGGTAGAAAACAATGACACACCACCACATTGTGTCGTATGGCTAGAAATGTCAGGTAGAAATAATGACATACCACCACATTGTGTTGTATGGCTAGAAATGTCAGGTAGAAATAATGACACACCACCACATTGTGTTGTATGGCTAGAAATGTCAGGTAGAAATAATGACACACCACCACATTGTGTTGTATGGCTAGAAATGTCAGGTAGAAAACAATGACATTCCACCACATTGTGTCATATGTTTAGAAATATCAGGTAGAAAACAATGACATACTACCACATTGTGTCGTATGTTTAGAAATATCAGGTAGAAAACAATGATACACCACATTGTGTAGTATGGCTAGAAATATCAGGTGGAAAACAATGATACACCACATTGTGTAGTATGGCTAGAAATATCAGGTAGAAAACAATGATACACCACATTGTGTAGTATGGCTAGAAATGTCAGGTAGAAAACAATGACACACCACATTGTGTAGTATGGCTAGAAATGTCAGGTAGAAAATAATGATACACCACATTGTGTAGTATGGCTAGAAATATCAGGTAGAAAACAATGATACACCACATTGTGTAGTATGGCTAGAAATATCAGGTAGAAAACAATGACATTCTACCACATTGTGTCGTATGTTTAGAAATATCAGGTAGAAAATAATGACATACCACCATATTGTGTCGTATGGCTAGAAATATCAGGTAGAAAACAATGACATACCACCACATTGTGTCGTATGGCTACAAATATCAGGTGGAAAATAATTACACACTACCACATTGTGTCGTATGGCTACAAATATCAGGTGGAAAATAATTACACACTACCACATTGTCTCGTATGGCTACAAATATCAAGTGGAAAATAATTACACACTACCACATTGTGTCGTATGGCTACAAATATCAGGTAGAAAACAATGACATACCACCACATTGTGTCGTATGATTAGAAATATCAGGTGGAAAATAATTACACACGACCACATTGTGTAGTATGGCTAGAAATATCAGGTGGAAAGCAATGACACATCACCACATTGTGTCGTATGGCTAGAAATATCAGGTAGAAAACAATGATACACCACATTGTGTCGTATGGCTAGAAATATCAGGTAGAAAATAATGACATACCACCAAATTGTGCGTATGGCTAGAAATATCAGGTAGAAAATAATGACATACTACCATATTGTGTCGTATGGCTAGAAATATCAGGTAGAAAACAATGATACACCACATTGTGTCGTATGGCTAGAAATATCAGGTGGAAAATAATTACACACTACCACATTGTGTAGTATGGCTAGAAATATCAGGTGGAAAGCAATGACACATCACCACATTGTGTCGTATGGCTAGAAATATCAGGTAGAAAACAATGACATACCACCACATTGTGTCGTATGGCTAGAAATGTCAGGTAGAAAACAATGACATACCACCACATTGTGTCGTATGGCTAGAAATATCAGGTAGAAAACAATGACATACACCACATTGTGTCCTATGTTTAGAAATATCAGGTGGAAAACAATTACACATTACCACATTGTGTTGTATGGCTAGAAATATCAGGTGGAAAACAATTACACATTACCACATTGTGTTGTATGGCTAGAAATATCAGGTGGAAAACAATTACACATTACCACATTGTGTCGTATGGCTAGAAATATCAGGTGGAAAGCAATGACGCACCACCACATTGTGTCGTATTGCTAGAAATATCAGGTAGAAAATAATGACATACTACCATATTGTGTCGTATGGCTAGAAATATCAGGTGGAAAGCAATGAAACATCACGACATTGTGTAATATGCCTAGAAATATCAGTAAGATTTTGAGTCTCAGTACCTAACTGAACTTTTATGTAAAAATAGCCCCACAAGAAATTTTAGCTCCAATGACAGATTTAGAAGTCTACGACATTGGTAAGTGTGGAAGTGTATTTAGAAGTCTATGGTAAGTGTGGAAGTGTATTTAGAAGTCTATGGTAAGTGTGGAAGTGTATTTAGAAGTCTATGGTAAGTGTGGAAGTGTATTTAGAAGTCTATGGTAAGTGTGGAAGTGTATTTAGAAGTCTATGGTAAGTGTGGAAGTGTATTTAGAAGTCTATGGTAAGTGTGGAAGTGTATTTAGAAGTCTATGGTAAGTGTGGAAGTGTATTTAGAAGTCTATGGTAAGTGTGGAATATTCTACCTCGGGAGACAAGAAGGAAAGAAACCTTCGTGCTTCAATAAGTCTTTGAAATATGACATTTTCTTAAACGCATTCACGGTCAGATTGTCACGGCGTGAGACTAAAAGTTAATAGCAGTGCGCACCAACACGCACGCACGTAGAACGGGAAATTCCCAAACACTGTGCACTATTTTACATCTTGTTTTTCGTGATCATGCTGAGTCAAACTCTTGGAATGGCTTAGACATCGCAAACATAGAGAAACAATAATTTTATTTTTTATCTGAGTTGGATCGTTCTTTGTACGCCAAAATCTTTGTTGCCAGGCCACTAAAATCATATTTTGTATGTGAATCTTAACTAATGATCCCAAGAACATTTTCATTTGATTTTGTTTTCTACCAGAAGTCAGATTGATGATTAGGGGAAATGTCATCGTTTTCCCCGTTTCTAAGTAGAATTTCCATTCATCTAACCGCCATTTTAAACAGGTATTTCAAACAGGTATCTTAAACAGCTATCTTAAACAGGTATTTCAAAACAGGTATTTTAAAAAAATTAATAGTGCCATGTACGCCTACAAGTCTAACGTTGGTATCGAATACTGATTTGATCTGATAATCGTACTTGATATGACGTAATGTGTAACATACTTGTAAATAAAATATAGAAATAAACTTTGGGGAAAGGAGTGTGACATGCGAATGGTAAAGGCTCTCATTTCACAAGTATTGAATGCCGCATGAGATGTTTTACCAGAAATCAGTTCAAGGTCATCAAAAACCATGTTTTTACCAGAAATCAGTTTAAGGTCATCAAAAACCATGTTTTTACCAGACTGTAGTGCAAAGTGTCTATTTTATTGAAAAAAAAAAAATGTAGTCACGCAAACTTGCATTGGATCTTTAATTTGTGTGTATACGCCAAGTTTTCCTTTTCCATCTGGTTTGGTGTCCACGTACTGATGTAGCGTGTGGGGAGTTTTTCACATAAAGCTGACTGACTGAAGCTAACATGCAGACAGACTTGCTATCTCTGACTATACAGTCAAGCAGCTCTTTCAGTCATACACAAAAAAATTAGTTATCAATTATTGTTTCTTTTACATGAACTGATCAGCAATGAAATGAAATTACTACTACTACACTACTACTACTACTACTTCTACAATACTACTGATACTACTACTACTACTATTACTACTACTACTACTACTACTACTACTACTACTACTACTACTACTACTACTACTACTACTACTACTACTACTACTATACTACTACTACTACTACTACTACTACTATTTCTACACCACTATTAGTTTTACACCACTACTATTACTACTACTACTACTACTACTACTACTACTACTACTACTACTACTACTACTACTACTACTATTACTGCTGCTACTACTACTACTACTACTACTACTACTACTACTACTACTACTACTACTACTACTACTACTACTACTACTACTACTACTACTCTACTACTACTACTACTACTATTACTACTACTACTATTACTACTACTATTACTACTACTTCTATTAATCACTTACAGTTTGGTTACCAATCAGAATAAGAAAAATAATAAGACAAGCGGTCGTTGCTTTTACCAAATTATTTCATGATGTGGATGTAAGACATGGCAATAAACAAGTTACCGGCGATGTCGGATTGTATTTTCATCCAGCTATTTAGAAGAATCTCAAAAAAATCTCTAACAAAATAGTTAGAAATGAACAACGCAATACCTTCGACAATCGTTTTAGTTTCACGAATGACACCACTGTCGTGTATGTCAACTTTCGTGTATGTCAACTGTCGTGTATGTCAACTATTGTGTATGTCAAATATCGTTTATGTGAACGATTCACCATTCGACTCCTGTCAGCTTTCGATGGAAGTCAGCGAGTAATTTGCGACCTTATTAATCCAAAACCCTGAGATTACCTCATTCGCGTATGTGGATTAATCAAAATCGAATGAAATAGTATCATGTTTATAATTAATGCGTTTACAGCTACATCTACGTCTGTCGTTGAGTGATCGCTAGCTAGTGTTACATCTCACACACCGTGTGGAAAGAAAACACTACACCGTGTGGAAGATGGAACACTACACCGTGTGGAAGAGAACATTACACCGTGTGGAAGAACATTACACCGTGTGGAAATGGAGACACTACACCGTGTGGAAGAGAACACTACACCGTGTGGAAATGAACACTACACCGTGTGGAAAGAGAACATTACACCGTGTGGAAGAAGACATTACACCGTGTGGAAAGGGAACACTACACCATATGGAAGAAGACACTACACCATGTGGAAGAGAACACTACACCGTGTGGAAAGAGAACACTACACCGTGTGGAAATGAACACTACACCGTGTGGAAAGAGAACAATACACCGTGTGGAAATAGAACAATACACCGTGTGGAAATGAAGACAATACACCGTGTGGAAAGAGAACATTACTAAAACGTGGGAAGGAAACACCTACCGTGTGGAAATAGAACAATACACCGTGTGTGGAAAGAGAACACTACACCGTATGGAAATGGAGACAATACACCGTGTGGAAGAGAACACTACACCGTGTGGAAAGAGAACACTACACCGTGTGGAAAGGAAGAACACACACCGTGTGGAAATGGAACAATACACCGTATGGAAAAAGAGAACAATACACCGTGTGGAAAGAGAACACTACACCGTGGAAAGAGACTACACCGTATGGAAATGGAACACACCCGTGTGGAAAGAGAACACCATATACACCGTGTGGAATGAGAACAATACACCGTGTGGAAGAGAACACTACACCGTGTGGAAGAGAACATTACACCGTGTGGAAGGAAACCGTGTGGAAAGAACACTACACCATATGGAAAGAACAACACGTGTACACCGTGTGGAAAGAGAACATTACACCGTGTGGGAAACCGTGTGGAAGAACATACACCATGTGGAAGAGAACACTACACCGTGTGGAAAGGGAACACTACACCGTGTGGATGAGAACACTACACCATATGGAAGAGAAACACTACACCGTGTGGATGAGAACACTACACCGTGTGGAAAGAGAACATTGCACCGTGTGGAAATGGAACACTACACCATGTGGAAAGAAAACACTGCACCGTGTGGAAATGGAACACCACACCGTGTGGAAAGAGAACACTACACCGTGTGGAAAGAGACCATGGAAATACACCGTGTGGAAAGAGAACACTACACCATGTGGAAATGAGAACACTACACCGTGTGGAAAGGAACATTACACCGTGTGGAAGAGAACACTACACCATGTGGAATGAGAACACTACACCGTGTGGAACACTACACCGTGTGGAAGAGAACACTACACCGTGTGGAAAGAGAACACGTGTGGAAAGAGAACACTACACCGTGTGGAAAGAGAACACGATGGCTTGTGTCCTCATATTGATGGGTGTGGCTTTCCTATGGTCACACTAGTTTTTCTCTTTCTTAAAAACAAAAATTCATTTATGTCAGTCCTCTCTATGTTGACACACGAATGAGGTAATCTCAGGGGTTTTGATTTACCCACATACACAAATGAGGTAATCTCAGGGTTTTGATTTACCCACATACACAAATGAGGTAATCTCAGGGTTTTGATTGACTCACATACACAAATGAGGTAATCTCAGGGTTTTTGATTGACTCAAATACACAAATGAGGTAATCTCAGGGTTTTGATTTACCCACATACACAAATGAGGTAATCTCAGGGATTTGATTTACCCACATACACAAATGAGGTAGCGTCTCAGGGTTTTGATTGACTCACATACACAAATGAGGTAATCTCAGGGTTTTTGATTGACTCACATACACAAATGAGGTAATCTCAGGGTTTTTGATTGACTCACATACACAAATGAGGTAATCTCAGGGTTTTGATTTACCCACATACATGAATAGGATTTATCTTGGGTTTTTTTTTTTAAAAGGATTGTTAATTTTCCCTGATTGCCGTGTTAACAGCAAAGAGATCTTTAGCGTGTACGAAGCGTTGTGATATGTACGCGGACCTATTTTTTTTAGTGTTCGTTTCCAATCTGGCAAGGTTTCGATCTACCTACCTGGACCAGGACAGCGAGACAGTTTTTTCAGCCGCAAGCAGGCCTCGAACCCACTACCATTTGGCTGATAGGACAATACCTCGCCTCTGGACTGCCGAGTCCCCTTCCCAATAAGTACAAGACGACAAAAGAAATTCATCATATCACAATGGGATAACAACATTCTAACTCAATGAAACGCTGACCAACAACTACACAAAGCTATCAAACAGCCCAGACGATGCAGCGAACCACCGAAACCCAACACATCTAAAAGGTAATGAGTACGACACTGACAGCAAACCACCGAAACACAACACATCTAAAAGGTACTGAGTACGACACTGACAGCAAACCACCGAAACACAACACATCTAAAAGGTACTGAGTACGACACTGACAGCAAACCACCGAAATCATACACATGCAAAAGTTACTGAGTACGACACTGACACACCCAACAAAAATGACACACACACACACACCAGCACTCTAGACCAAACAGTGACAACTAGCACACTACACCAAACAATGACAACCAGCACACTAACAAAAGTGACAACCAGCACACTAGACCAAACAGTGACAACCAGCACACTAGACCAAACAGTGACAACCAGCATAAACCAAACTAAACCTAAACAAACAGTGACAACCAGCACACTAAGACCAAACAGTGACAACCAGCACACTAGACCAAACAGTGACAACCAGCACACTAAACCAAACAGTGACAACCAGCACACTAGAACAAACAGTGACAACCAGCACACTAGACCAAACAGTGACAACCAGCACACTAAACCAAACAGTGACAACCAGCACACTAGACCAAACAGTGACAACCAGCACACTAAACCAAACAGTGACAACCAGCACACTAAACCAAACACACTGACAAACCAGCACACTAGACCAAACAGTGACAACCAGCACACTAAACCAAACAGTGACAACCAGCACACTAGACCAAACAGTGACAACCAGCACACTAGACCAAACAGTGACAACCAGCACACTAAACCAAACAGTGACAACCAGCACACTAAACCAAACAGTGACAACCAGCACACTAGAACCAAACAGTGACAACCAGCACACTAGACCAAACAGTGACAACCAGCACACTAGACCAAACAGTGACAACCAGCACACTAAACCAAACAGTGACAACCAGCACACTAGACCAAACAGTGACAACCAGCACACTAGACCAAACAGTGACAACCAGCACACTAAACCAAACAGTGACAACCAGCACACTAAACCAAACAGTGACAACCACACTAAACAAACAGTGACAACCAGACACACTAAACAAACAGTGACAACAGCACACTAGACCAAACAGTGACAACCAGCACACTAAACCAAACAGTGACAACCAGCACACTAAACCAAACAGTGACAACCAGCACACTGGGACCAAACAGTGACAACCAGCACACTAAACCAAACAGTGACAACCAGCACACTAAACCAAACAGTGACAACCAGCACACTAAACCAAACAGTGACAACCAGCACACACTAGACCAAACAAACCAAACAGTGACAACCAGCACACTGGACCAAACAGTACTAACCAAACAGTGACAACCAGCACACTACACCAAACCAGTGACAACCAGCACACTAGACCAAACAGTGACAACCAACACACTAAACCAAACAGTGACAACCAGCACACTACACCAAACAGTGACAACCAGCACACTAAACAAACAGTGACAACCAGCACACTAGACCAAACAGTGACAACCAGCACACTAGACCAAACAGTGACAGCCAGCACCACTAAACCAAACAGTGACAACCAGCACACTAGGACCAAACAGTGACAACCAACACACTAGACCAAACAGTGACAACCAGCACACACACTACACTAGACAAACAGTGACAACCAGCACACTAGAACAAACAGTGACAACCAGTGACAACCAACACACTAGACCAAACAGTGACAACCAGCACACTAGACCAAACAGTGACAACCAGCAAACTACACCAAACAGTGACAACCAGCACACTACACCAAACAGTGACAACCAGCACACTAGAACAAACAGTGACAACCAGCACACTAGACCAAACAGTGACAACCAGCACACTAGAACAAACAGTGACAACTAGCACACTACACCAAACAGTGACAACCAGCACACTAGACCAAACAGTGACAACCAGAACACTAGACCAAACAAACAGCGACAACCAACACACTAGACCAAACAGTGACAAGCATTGAGGAAACCACAATCTCTCAAGATGTTATGACTACTCATTGCATCAAGACCAATAAAACACAACTAAATGCACAGACTGTAGTGATACGATAAGCAATTTGGCAACAGTAAAACACATATTCACAGACTGTAGTGATACAATAGAGCAATTTGGCAACAGTAAAACACATATTCACAGACTGTAGTGATACGATAGAGCAATTTGGCAACAGTAAAACACATATTCACAGCTGTAGTGATATGATAGAGCAATTTGGCAACAGTAAAACACAACTAAATTCACAGGCAGGTAATAGAGGCATTTCTTTCCAATCTCAAACACCTGGTAATCCAGACATTTCTTTCCAATCTCAAACACTTTGTAGTGAAATAACTTCTTTCCAACCTCAAACACTTTCTTTCTTTCTTTATTAGTTCCCATTCTACCTTCCGGTGTATGGGTTTTTAGATGCCAGGCCACCCTGTCCTGACAGTTTCTGTTTTCTTTCCGTGAAAGTAAAAACTGTTTGTGTTAATGCCTCTTTTTTATCTTCTTCGAACTTTCTCCGAGGTCTGCCTTTTGATTTTTTTACCTTGATTTTTAACACTGTATACTGATTTAGCTATTCTATTGTCATTCATTCTGTTAACATGCCTAAACCATCTCAGTTGATTCATTTCTATCTCACTTTTTATGCTATATGCTTTGGTTTGATCTCTTATTGTTGTGTTTCTGATTTTCGTCTCTTTTAGTTTTGCCTACTACTCTTCTTAGATATTTTATTTCGGCTGCCTGAACTCTACTGTAGTCTCTACTGTCTAAGGTCAGGTTTACTGCCATAGAGGAGTAGGACAATAAACTGTGTTGTATACTGTCATTTTGGTTTTTTGTTGACAATTCTTGTTTACCTAAAAATGCCTTTCCTAGATGGTTATATATTGCACTTGCCTTTTTGATTCTCTGGCTGATTTCTTCTCTTAGTTTTCCCTCTGAGTTAATCATTACTCCTAAGTAATTGTAACTTTTCTAAATTCTCCTGCCTAATTTAAGATTTTGTGTTTTAGCTTCCCTAGTTACTAGCATTGTTTTTGGTTTTCTTTGCATTTACTCTCATTCCTCTTTAATTTAGTTTATTGTTAATTATGTTGATATTTGACTGGAGGTCCCTTTCCGATTTTCCAAACAGAACTATAACATCAGCAAATGAAAGCATTGATACATTTACTGGTTTGAGCTTCCATATACCGACATTTATTTTTTTCATGTTTGAGGATGCCTTTGAGACTGAATCCATAAATGTGATAAACAAAAGAGGACTTAGGTTACAACCTTGTCTTACTCATAC
>JAXRKP010001418.1:92500-117500 GCA_037039925.1 Doris montereyensis
AAGTCATATACAGTCTAATGTCTTAAGATAGTCTAATGTCATACAAGTCATACTACAGTCTAGTGTCTTAAGACACACCTTTATAATAATCTAATGTCTAGATACAAGTCATACTACAGTCTAGTGTCTTAACACACACCATTATAATAATCTAATGTCTAGATACAAGTCATACTACAGTCTAGTGTCTTAAGACATTATAATAGTCTAATGTCTATACAAGTCATAATACAGTCTAGTGTCTTACATTATACTATCTAATGTCTAGATACAAGTCATAATACAGTCTAGTGTCTTAAGACACACCATTATAATAATCTAATGTCTAGATACAAGTCATACTACAGTCTAGTGTCTTAACACACACCATTATAATAATCTAATGTCTAGATACAAGTCATACTACAGTCTAGTGTCTTAACACACACCATTATAATAATCTAATGTCTAGATACAAGTCATACTACAGTCTAGTGTCTTAACACACACCATTATAATAATCTAATGTCTAGATACAAGTCATACTACAGTCTAGTGTCTTAACACACACCATTATAATAATCTAATGTCTAGATACAAGTCATACTACAGTCTAGTGTCTTAACACACACCATTATAATAATCTAATGTCTAGATACGTCATACTACAACCTGACTAACACACATTGTAATATTCTAATGTCTAGATACAAGTCATACTACAATCTGATGTCTTAACACATATTGTAATAATCTAATGTCTAGATACAAGTCATACTACAATCGGATGTGTTAACACACATTGTAATAGTCTAATGTCTAGATACAAGTCATACTACAATCTGATGTCTTAACACACATTGTAATATTTTAATGTCTAGATAGAAGTCATACTACAATCTGATGTCTTAACACATATTGTAATAGTCTAATGTCTAGATACAAGTCATACTACAATCTGATGTCTTAACACACATTATAATATTCTAATGTCTAGATACGAGTCATACTACAGTCTGATGTCTTAACACACGCAGTGTATACAATCCGATGATGTCTATACATACACAGTATATACAATCCGATGTCTATATACAGAGGTGTATACAATCCGATGTATATACACACACAATGTATACAATCCGATGTCTCTACACACAGTGTATGCAATCCGATGTCTATACACACACATTGTATACAATTCGATGTCTATACACACAGTGTATACAATCCGATGTGTATACACACACAGTGTATACAATCCGATGTGTATACACACACAGTGTATACAATCCGATGTGTATACACACAGTGTATACAATCCGATGTCTATACACACAGTGTATACAATCCGATGTGTATACATACAGTGTATACAATCCGATGTGTATACACACAGTGTATACAATCCGATGTGTATACACACAGTGTATACAATCCGATGTCTATACACACAGTGTATACAATCCGATGTGTATACACACACAGTGTATACAATCCGATGTGTATACACACACAGTGTATACAATCCGATGTGTATACACACACAGTGTATACAATCCGGTGTCTATACATACACAGTGTATACAATCCGATGTCTATACATACACAGTGTATATAATCTGATGTCTATACATACACAGTGTATATAATCCGATGTCTATACACACACAGTGTGTACAATCCGATGTCTATACACACACAGTGTATACAATCCGATGTCTATACATACACAGTGTATACAATCCGATGTCTATACATACACAGTGTATACAATCCGATGACTGTATATACATGGTGTCTACAATCCGATGTCTGTATATACATGGTGTCTACAATTCGATGTCTGTATATACATGGTGTCTACAATCCGATGTCTATACATACACAGTGTCTACAATCCGATGACTGTATATACATGTTGTCTACAATTCGATGTCTGTATGTCTGTACATACATGGTGTCTACAATTCGATGTCTATACACATGTTGTCTACAATCCGATGTCTGTATATACATGGTGTCTACAATTCGATGTCTATACACATGTTGTCTACAATCCGAATCTGTATATACATGTTGTCTACAATCCGATGTCTATACACATGTTGTCTACAATCCGATGTCTATACACATGTTGTCTACAATCCAATGTCTATGTCTACAACACATACATTGTCTACAATCCGATGTCTATACACATGTTGTCTACAATCCGATGTCTATACACATGTTGTCTACAATCCGATGTCTATACACATGTTGTCTACAATCCGATGTCTATACACATGTTGTCTACAATCCGATGTCTATACACATGTGTCTACAATCGATGTCTATACACATGTTGTCTACAATCCGATGTCTATACACATGTTGTCTACAATCCAATGTCTATACACATGTTGTCTACAATCCAATGTCTATACACATGTTGTCTACAATCCAATGTCTATACACATGTTGTCTACAATCCGATGTCTATACACATGTTGTCTACAATCCAATGTCTATACACATGTTGTCTACAATCCGATGTCTATACACATGTTGTCTACAATCCAATGTCTATACACATGGTGTCTACAATCCGATGTCTATACACATGGTGTCTACAATCCAATGTCTATACACATGATGTCTACAATCTGATGACTGTATACACATGGTGTCCATTATTGATTGACAAGGTCGTGTCAACGGAAGACACCGGAAGTCATCTAACATGGATGTCATCCAAAATGGAAGTCATTCAACATGGATGTCATTCAACATGGAAGTCATTCAGCATGGAACTCATTCAACATGAAAGTCATTCAATATGAAAAATCGTCCAACATCGAAGTCATCCAACATTTGAGTAATTCAACATGGAAGTCATTCAGCATGGAAGTTACTCAGGATGGAAGTCATTCAGCATTGATTTATTTAGCATGAAAGTCATTCGGCATGACATTCATTCAACATGGAAGTCATTCAGCACGGAAGTCATTCAGCATGGAAGTCATTCAACATGGAAGTCATTTAGCATGGATGTCTTTAGACACGGAAGTCATCTACAATAGAAGTCGTTCAACATGTGAGTCATCTAAAATAGAAGTCATCCAACATGTAAGTCATCTAAAAAGAAGTCATTCATCATCGAACCATTCAACATGGAAAACATTTAAAATAGAAGTCGTTCAATATGGAAGTCATCTAAAATAGAAGTCATTCAACATGGAAAACATCTAAAATAGAAGTTATTCGATATGGAAGTCATTCAGCATGGACATTTTTCAACATCGAAGTCGTTCGGGCTAGAAGTTATCCAACATGGAAGTCATTTAACATGGAATTGTTTCAACATGGAAGTCATTCAGCATGGAAGTCATCTGAAATAGAAGTCGTTCAACATGGAAGTCATTCAACATGGAATCATTCAACATGGAAGTCATCTGAAATAGACGTCGCTCAACATGGAAGTCATTCAACGTGGAAGTCATTTTGCACGGAAGTCATCTGAAATAGAAGTCGTTCAACATGGAAATCATTCGGCATGGAAATCTTTCAACATGGAAGTCTTTCAGCATCGAATTTTTTCAACATGGAAGTAATTTAGTATCGAAATCATTCAACATAGAAGTCATTCAACATCGAAGTCATTCAACATGGAAGTCTTTCAACATGGAAGTCTTTCAACAAGGAAGGCATCTGAAATTGAAGTCATTCAACATCGAAGCCATTCAAAATGGAAGTCATCTAAAATAGAAGTCATTCAACGTCGAAGCCGTTCAACATGGCAATCATCTAAAATAGAAGCCATTCAACGACGAAGCCGTTAAACTTGGATGTCATCTAATATAAATGTTATTTAACATCAAAGCCGTTCATCTAAAATAGAAGTCATTCAACAAATCTCTAAGTCATTCAACATCTAAGTCGTTCAACATGGAAAACATCTAAAATAAAGTCATTCAACATGTAAAACATTTAAAATAAAAGTCATTCAACATGTAAAACATCTAAACTAAAAAGTCATTCAACATTGAAAAGATCTAAAATAGAAGTCATTCAACATGAAAAACATCTAAACTAAAAGTCATTCAACATGGAAAACATCTAAAATAAAAGTAATTCAACATGGAAAACATCTAAAATAAAAGTCATTCAACATAGAAAACATCTAAAATAAAAGTCATTCAACATGGAAAACATCGAAAACAGAAGTCGTTCAACATGGAATTCATCCAACATGGAAGCCATTTAAAATAGAAGTCGTTCAACATAGAAGTCTTTCAGCATGGAAGCCATATAAAATAGAAGTCGTTCAACAAGGAAGCCATCTAAAATAAAAGTCATTCAACATGGAAGCCATCTAAAATAGAAGTCATTCAACATGGAAGCCATCTAAAATAGAAGTCATTCAACATGGAAGCCTTCGAAAATAGAAGTCGTTCAACATGGAAGCCATCTAAAATAAAAGTCATTTAACATGGAAGCCATCTAAAATAAAAGTCGTTCAACATGGCAACCATCTAAAATAGAAGTCATTCAACATGGAAGCCATCTGGAAGCATGAAGCCATCTAAAATAGAAGTCATTCAACATGGAATCCATCTAAAATAGAAGTCATTCAACATGGAATCCATCTAAAATAGAAGTCGTTTAACATGGAAGTCATTCAATATGGAAAACATCTAAAATAGAAGTCATTCAACATGGAATCCATTTAAAATAGAAGTCGTTTAACATGGAAGTCATTCAACATGGAAAAAATCTAAAATATAAGTCCTTCAACAGAGAAGTCATTCAGCATGGAAGCCATTTAATAGAAGTGTTCAACATGGAAGTCATTCAGCATGGAAGCCATCTAAATAGAAGTCGTTGAACATGGAAGTCATTCAGAATGGAAGCCATCTAAATAGAAGTCGCTCAACATAGAAGTCATCTAAAATAGAAGTCATTCAACATGGAAGCCATCTAAAAAAATCAACAGAAGTCATTCAACATGGAAGGCATCTAAAATAGAAGACATTCAACATGGAAGCCATCTAAAATAGAAGACATTCAACATGGAAGCCATCTAAAATAGAAGTCGTTCAACATAGAAGCCATCTAAAATAGAAGCCATCTAAATAGAAGTCGCTCAACATGGAAGTCATCTAAAATAGAAGTCGTTCACCATGGAATCCATCTAAAATAGAAGTTAATTTCAACATGGAAGTCTCATAAAATAGAAGTCGTTCAATATGGAAGCCGTCTAAAATAGAAGTCGTTCAACATGGAAGCCATCTAAAATAGAAGTCGTTCAATATGGAAGCCATCTAAAATAGAAGTCGTTCAACATGCAAGTCATTCAACAAAGTCATTCAACATGGAAGTCATTCAATATGGAAACCATCTAAAATAGAAGTCGTTTAAGATGGAGTCATCTAAAATAGAAGTCGTTCAACATGGAAGTCATCTAAAATAGAAGTCGTTCAACATGTAAGTCATTCAACATGGAAGTCATCTAAAATAGAAGTCGTTCAACATGGAAGTAAGTCCTCTAAAATAGAAGTCGTTCAATATGGAAGTCATCTAAAATAGAAGTCGTTCAATATGAAGTCATCTAAAATAGGAGTCGTTCAATATGGAAGTCATCTAAAATAGAAGTCGTTCACCATGGAAGTCATCTAAAATAGACGTCTTTCAACATGGAAGTCATCTAAAATAAGAAGTCATTCAACATGGAAAACATATAAAATAGAAGTCATTCAACATGGAAAACATCTAAAATAGAAGTCATTCAACATGGAAGTCATCTAAAATAGAAGTCATTCAACATGCAAGTCATCTAAAATAGAAGTCATTCAACATGAAAAATATCTAAAATAGAAGTCATTCAACATGAAAAATATCTAAAATAGAAGTCATTTCAACATGGAAGTCATCTAAAATAGAAGTCATTCAACATGGAAGTCATCTAAAATAGAAGTCATTTAACATGGAAAACATTTAAAACAGAAGTCATTCAACATGGAAGTCATCTAAAATAGAAGTCATTCAACATGAAAAATATCTAAAATAGAGTCATTCAACATGGAAAACATCTAAAATAGAAGTCATTCAATATGGAAAACATCTAAAATAGAATTCTTTCAACATGGAAAACATCTAAAATAGCAGTCATTCAACATGGAAAACATCTAAAATAGAAGTCATTCAACATGGAAGTCATCTAAAATAGAAGTCGTTCAACATCGAAGCCATTCAACATTGAAGTCATATAAAATTGAAGTCATATAAAATAGAAGTCATCCATCATTGAAGTCATCAAACATGGAAGTCATCCAACATGCTCAGACTGTAACTGAAAAGCAACGCAATGATGGCAATTGAAAGTTAGGCCTGTTTCAAAAGCATACATGCCCTATGTTGCATAATATTATTTCGTCAAATTTTGAACGGTTGTACCTCATAATATTAATAATAGAGGCCTGTAGGTCGATAGAGATCGGTTGACTTGAAGATCATGCCATTGTTTCTGTTGTTCTGCTCCCCCCCCACCCCCGTCAGCGCCAACAAGTTCAGACAACTGATTTGTGTTTTCTCCAAGATGGAATTTCCCATACCCTCCAACCCCCTTAGACCAACGGTCTGGGTTTAAACTACCCATTTGTGGTTTTTCCGTTCTGGAAAACTCTCCCACTCCAAGGTTGTGGTGGATTTCTTTTGTTGTTTTGACACGTGGTCTTTGTTCTTCCGTCCTTTGCCATTGTCCGCTGGTGACCTGTTTGGCATTTCAGGCTAATGATACCTGGTATTTAAAACGATCCATCTGCCCTTCTCTTTGCTTTTAACTGATATTTAAATCTTTCTATCTGCCCTTGTTTCTGTTTTTACGTTGTATTTATGTTCCTTCTTCCTTCCTTTCTGCTTTTTCCTGATATTTTAATGATTTACTGATTCCCTCCTTTCTGCTTTTTTCTGATATTTTAATGATTTACTGATTCCTCCTTTCTGCTTTTTCCTGATATTTTAATGATTTACTGATTCCCTTCTTTCTGCTTTTTCCTGATATTTTAATAATTTACTGATTCCCTTCTTTCTGCCTTTTCCTGATATTTTAATAATTGACTGATTCCTTCTTTCTGCTTTTTCCTGGTATTTACATTTCCTTATTCCCTTCTCTGCATTTACCTAGTATTTTAAAACGTTCCTTCTTCCGTTGTTTCTGCTTTTACCCGGTATTTAAAATGTTCTATCTGTGGAGACTAATATTATATGGGAGACAATCCAGAACTGACACCGGTGACCTTGACCCTCTCTGTTTCCCGTGTTCGTTTACTTCTGAGCGGTGGCTCATCCGGTCTACCGACTGGCTCACTTCTATCAACTGAAGGCTTAAATCAAGTTGGTTTTATCCTCTAAATGCTATCTGTTGTGTGTCCCTCGAGCTTACATATCTGCCCTTCTTTCGGCTTTTACCTGATATTTTAAATCTGCCCTTCTTTCGGCTTTTACCTGATATTTTAAACGTTCTCTCTGTCCTTCTTTCGGTTTTTACCTGATATTTAAACGTTCTATCTGTCCTTGATATTTTAAACGTTCTATCTGTCCTTCTTTCGGTTTTTACCTGATATTTTAAACGTTCTATCTGTCCTTCTTTCGGTTTTACCTGATATTTTAAACGTTCTATCTGTCTTCTTTCGGCTTTTACACCTGATATTTTAAACGTTCTCTCTGCCCTTCTTTCGGCTTTTTACCTGATATTTTAAACGTTCTCTCTGCCCTTCTTTCGGTTTTTTACCTGATATTTTAAACGTTCTCTCTGCCCTTCTTTCGGCTTTTTACCTGATATTTTAAACGTTCTCTCTGTCCTTCTTTCGGCTTTTAAAGGTGTAAAGGTGTTTTAAATGTTCTATCTGTTTTTCTTTCGGTGTTTGCCTGGTTTTAATTGCCCTTCTTTTTCATTTTAGCTTATGTTTAAACCGTTCTTTCTGCATTTCTTTCATCTTTTACCTGGTACTTTAAAAATATGCCCTTCTTTTTTGCCTTTAACTTCTATTTCAAACACTCTATTTGCCCTTCTTTTTGCCTTTACCTTCTATTTCAAAATTCTATCTGCTCTTCTTTCTGATTTTACCTGATATTTCAAACATTCTATCTGCCTTCTTTTTGATTTACCTGATATTTCAAACATTCTATCTGCCTTCTTTTTGATTTTACCTGATATTTCAAACATTCTATCTGCCTTCTTTTTGATTTTACCTGATATTTCAAACATTCTATCTGCCTTCTTTCTGATTTTACCTGATATTTCAAACATTCTATCTGCCTTCATTTTGATTTTACCTTCTATTTCAAACATTCTATATGCCCTTCTTTTTGCCTTTCCTTCTATTTCAAACATTCTATCTGCTCTTCTTTCTGATTTTACCTTCTATTTCAAACATTCTATCTGCTCTTCTTTCTGATTTTACCTGATATTTAAAACGGTTTATATACCTTTTTTTGGCTTTTTACCTGATATCTAAAATGTCCCTTCTGCTTTCTTTTTGCTTATTCCTGACATTTAAAACGTTATATATACCTTCTTTCTGGTTTTACCTGATATTTAAAATGTTCCTTCTGTCTTCTCTCTGCTTTTACCTGGTATTTTAAATGTTCGTTCTGTCTTCTTTCTGCTTTTACCTGATATTTAAAACGTTCCTTCTGTCTTCTTTCTGCTTTTACATAATATCTAAAATGTTCCTTCTGCCCTTATTTCTTCTTTTACCTTATACTTAAAACGTTCTATATACCTTTTTTCTGCTTTTACCTGGTATTTAAAACGTTCCTTCTGTCCGTCTTTCTGTTTTTACCTGGTATTTAAGACCTTCTTTCTGCCTTTCTTTCTGCTTTTACCTGAGGTTTAAAACGTTATATATACCTATTTTCGGCTTTAACCTGATGTTTAAAATGTTTTCTTTCTGTCTTCTTTCAGCTTTTACCTGATATTTAAAATGTTCCTTCTGTCTTCTGTCTGCTCTTAGCTGATATTTAAAACGTTATATATACCTTTTTCCTGCTTTTACCTGATATTTAAAATGTTCCTTGTGTTTTCTCTCTGTTTTAACCTGATATTAAAACGTTCCTTCTGCCCTTTTTTTCTGCTTTTAATTGGTATTCAAAATGTTCTTTCTGTCTTATTTCTGCTTTTACCTGATATTTAAAACGTTCCTTCTGCCTTTCTCTGCTTTTACCTGGCATTTAAAACGTTCTATCTGCTTTTCTTTACAGCTTTTACCTGATATTTAAAACGTTCTATCTGCCCTTCTTTCTGCTTCTACCTGATATTTAAAACGTTCTATCTGCCCTTCTTTCTGCTTCTACCTGATATTTAAAACGTTCTATCTGCCCTTCTTTCTGCTTCTACCTGATATTTAAAACGTTCTATCTGCCCTTCTTTCTGCTTTTACTTGATACTTAAAACGTTCTATCTGCCCTTCTTTCTGCTTTTTCCTGATATATTCAAACGTTTCTTCAGCCTTTTTTCTGCTTTTGATATTTAAAATGATCCCTCTGACGTTCCTTATAGGTTTTAAAACGTTCTATCTGCCCTTCTTTCTGATTTACGTGATATTTAAAACGTTCTATCTGCCCTTTCTTCTGCTTTTTTCCTTATATTTAAAACGTTCTATCTGCCCTTTCTTCTGCTTTTTCCTTATATTTAAAACGTTCTGTCTGCCCTTTCTTCTGCTTTTTCCTTATATTTAAAACGTTCTGTCTGCCCTTCTTCTGCTTTTTCCTTATATTTAAAACGTTCTATCTGCCAATTCTTCTGCTTTTACCTGATATTTAAAACGTTCCTTCTGCCCTTTTTCTGCTTTTTACCTGATTTGAAAACGTTCCTTCTGCCTTTCCTCTGCTTTTATCTGCTTTTATCGGATATTTAAAACGTTCCTTCTGCCCTTCTCTTCTGATTTGAAAACGTTCCTTTGCCTTCTCTCCGGATATTTAAAACGTTCTATATACCTGTTTCCTGCTTTTACCTGATATTTAAAATGTTCCTTTTGTCTTCTCTCTGCATTTACATGATATTAAAACGTTCCTTCTGCCCTTTTTTCTGCTTTTACCTGATATTTAAAACCTTCCTTCTGCCTTCTTTCTGCTTTTACCTGATATTTAAAATGTTCCCTCTGACGTTCCTTATGCTTTTACCTGATATTTAAAATGTTCCCTCTGACGTTCCTTATGCTTTTACCTGATATTTAAAATGTTCCCTCTGACGTTCCTTATGCTTTTACCAGGGTTTTAAAACGTTCTATCTGCCCTTCTTTCTGCTTTACTTGATATTTAAAACGTTCTATCTGCCCTTTCTTCTGATTTTTCCTTATATTTAAAACGTTCTATCTGCCCTTTCTTCTGATTTTTCCTTATATTTAAAACGTTATATCTGCCCTTTCTGCTGCTTTTACCTGATATGTAGAACGTTCTATCTGCCCTTTTTTTCTGCTTTTACCTGATAATTAAAACGTTCCTTCTACCATTTCTTTGTTATTATCTAAAAAGCTTGAAATGTAAAACATTTTGTATGCTTAATTACGCTATAAATATTTGCTATCTATATTGACAGCTATTTGATTAACTCTTTATGTGTATCAATTTATCTCTAAATGTAGACGTTCATATATGTATATATATATATATATATATATATATATACATAATATACGCACACACACACACAAAAACACACACACACACACAAACACACACACACACACACACACACACACACACACACATACATACATACGTACGTGAGTTTATTACTGACTGTGCTAAACAGAAATAGTTTTTTGTTGGCACTTTGGCGTTGGGAACATTTCGACTGTTGTTTACAACCTAAGAATCCATCTTCTTAACTGTATACACATATATAATATAATAATATAACTAATATATCTTTATAACTGTATACACATATATAATATAATAATATAACTAATATATCTTTATAACTGTATACACATACATAATATAATAATATAACTAATATATCTTTATAACTGTATACACATATATAATATAATAATATAACTAATATATCTTTATAACTGTATACACATATATAATATAATAATATAACTAATATATCTTTATAACTGGCTCCTTTACCATCCCTTGTCACAGTTCAGTTCGCACATAATTTAATTTACGTAGACATTCAAGTTACGTTCACATGTTACGCTAGAAACATTGACGAGAATAAAGTGATGCGTTCATGGTAAATCGTTAGTAGGAATTGCTCTTCTCTACGATCCCGGAACTCTGACTAGTGTTTTCAGTTGTAACTTTTCTACTCACCGCATTAGCACGTAGTCTTTTATCTGGAAAGCTGTGGAGAATTTAAGACATTTTCCGGCAGTTGCCTTATCAGGACTTCGTGAATTGCACTCAACCATCCAAAGTGTTAGGAGATTCCACAACATTTTCTTCGATATGTATCATAAATATATGAGATTTCACAACATTTTCTTCGATATGTACCATAAATATGTGATATTCCCCAACATTTTCTTCGATATGTACCATAAATATGTGATATTCCCCAACATTTTCTTCGATATGTACCATAAATATGTGAGCTTCCCCAACATTTTCTTCGATATGTACCATAAATATGTGATATTCCCCAACATTTTCTTCGATATGTACCATAAATATGTGATATTCCCCAACATTTTCTTCGATATGTACCATAAATATGTGATATTCCCCAACATTTTCTTCGATATGTACAATAAATATTTGAGATTCCCCAACATTTTCTTCGATATGTACCATAAATATGTGAGCTTCCCAACATTTTCTTCGATATGTACCATGAATATGTGATATTCCCCAACATTTTCTTCGATATGTACCATAAATAAATTTGTGATATTCATAAATATGTGATATTCCCCAACATTTTCTTCGATATGTACCATAAATATGTGATATTCCCCAACATTTTCTTCGATATGTACCATAAATATGTGAGATTGCCCAACAGTTTCTTCGATATGTACCATAAATATGTGAGATTGCCCAACAGTTTCTTCGATATGTACCATAAATATGTGAGATTGCCCAACAGTTTTTTCGATATGTACCATAAATATGTGAGATTGCCCAACAGTTTCTTCGATATGTACCATAAATATGTGAGATTGCCCAACAGTTTCTTCGATATGTACCATAAATATGTGAGATTCCATTTGAGGACGTTTTATCCACCACTTTTTTAAATGCCGTAAACTAAAAGACTGACGCACATGTCGAATATTTTTCTTCTTTAAAATCCCCGAAACACGGAACACCTTAAATGGAAGATGACAAACATCTGCATTGCGTCGAACGACAATGTATGCAATATCGCTGCCGGATCAATAGTAACAACAACAAATTATATGCTTTGGTCTTTAAATAAAAAAAAATAATGTTTTTTAAATTTTTGTTAAAATGTTTTGGGGGTAATGAAAAGTATAGAAGACTCAATGCCATTTTGTTTTCAATTTAAACAACAAAGAAAGAAAAAAGTCATGTGTTTATGCTACGATGAATTTTAACTTTTTAAATTCAAAACAATGAACTCGGATAGAGGGCTCAACATTTGTATTGGAACAATCAATAGAACGTAAAGCTGAGTAATATAAGAGTTGAATTTTTTAGTATTTTTAGGGGGCAATGTAAAAATATCCTGGGGATTCGAGAAAATATATTAGCTTCAAGTCTCAATTTAGGTAGAAAACAACGGATACATTTTCATCGTCGTAAGCAATGACAGAACGGTTTGCTGGCCGTCAGCACGACACCAGACTGAGTGACTGTACTCCATAGCGAGGCAAGTGGCGGTGAAATGATTAGACCAAGATGCTGAACTGTGGTTGTGGTCTCAGTTAGTCAAAGCTAATCAGACGACAAGCTCAAGGCAGGAAACTAGCGACAGTTTGAAGCTCGTAATGACGGGGTGATAAGCACAATATTGATGGCGATGGCAATCGTCGTTTTGAGTCTATGCTTACGTCTGTCTCTTGACTGACAGTTAATCACGTCGTTTTGAGTCTATGCTTACGTCTGTCTCTTGACTCTGACAGTTAATCACGTCGTTTTGAGTCTATGCTTACGTTTGTGTCTTGACTCTGACAGTTAATCACGTCGTTTTGAGTCTATGCTTACGTTTGTCTCTTGACTGATAGTTAATCACGTCGTTTTGAGTCTATGCTTATGTTTGTCTCTTGACTGACAGTTAATCACGTCGTTTTGAGTCTATGCTTACGTCTGTCTCTTGACTCTGACAGTTAATCACGTCGTTTTGAGTCTATGCTTACGTCTGTCCCTTGACTCTGACAGTGAATCCCGTCGTTTTGAGTCTATGCTTACGTCTGTCTCTTGACTGACAGTTAATCACGACGTTTTGAGTCTATGCTTACGTTTGTCTCTTGACTGACAGTTAATCACGTCGTTTTGAGTCTATGCTTACGTTTGTCTCTTGACTGTCAGTTAATCAAGTCGTTTTGAGTTGATGCTTACCTCTGTCTCTTGACTCTGACAGCTAATCACGTCCTTTGAGTCTATGCTTATCTCTGTCTCTTGCCTCTGACAGCTAATCACGTCGTTTTGAGTCTATGATTTCCTCTTTCTCTTGACTCTGACAACTAATCACGTCATTTTGTGTCCATGCTTGAGTCTGACAGCTAATCACATCGTTTTGTGTGCATGCTTTCTCTATCTTTTGACTGACAGTTAATCACTTCGTTTTGTCCATGATTTCCTCCATCTTTTAGCTGTTACAGCTAATCGTCGTTTTGTCCAGGATTTCCTCAATATTTCGACTCTGACAGCTAATCACGTCGTTTTGTGTCCATGCTTTCTCTATCTTTTGACTCTGACAGCTAATCACTTCGTTTTGTCCATGATTTCCTCCATGCTGTTTTCTCGTTTTTGTCCAGGATCTTTTCGACTCTGACAGCTAATCACGTCGTTTTGTGTCCATTTCTCTATCTTTTGACTCTGACAGCTAATCACGTCCTCCATGCTTTCTAATATCTTTTGATTTCCTCAATATTTGACAGCTAATCACGTCGTTTTGTGTCCATGCTTTCTCTATCTTTTGACTCTGATAGCTAATCACGTCGTTTTGTGTCCATGCTTTCTCTATCTTTTGACTCTGACAGCTAATCACGTCGTTTTGTGTCCATGCTTTCTCTATCTTTTGACTCTAGCTAATCACGTCGTTTTGTGTCCATGCTCTTTTGACTCTGACAGCTAATCACGTCTATCTTTTGTGTCCATGCTTTCTCTATCTTTTGACTCTGATAGCTAATCACGTCATTTGTAACCATGCTTTCTCTATCTTTTGACTCTGACAGCTAATCACGTCATTTTTGTGTCCATGCTTTCTTTATCTTTTGACTCTGATAGCTAATCACGTCATTTTGTGTCCATCTTTCTCTATCTCTTGACTCTGACAGCTAATCACGTCGTTTTGTGTCCATGCTACCGCTATCTCTTGACTCTGACAGCTAATCACGTCGTTTCGTGTCCATACTTTCTCTATCTTTTGACTCGACAGCTAATCGGGTCCTTTTGTGCCCATGCTTTCTCTATCTTTTTCACTCTGACAGCTAATCACGTCGTTTTGTGTCCAACCTCTCTATCTATTGAATCTGACAGCTAATGGCGTCGTTTTTTGTGTCCATGCTTACCGCTATCTCTTGACTCTGACAGCTAATAACGTCGTTTTGTGTCCATGATTTCCTCTATCTCTTGACTGTGACAGTTAATCACGTCGTTTTGTGTCCATGCTTACTTCTATCTCTTGACTCTGAGAGCTAATCCCGTCGTTTTATGTCCATGCTTTTCTCTATCTATTGACTCTGACAGCTAATCACGTCGTTTCGGGTCCATGCTTACTTCTATCTCGTCATACTTATGTGATAAATCAACGTAAACAGCCAGCCTTGAAGGAATCTTAATTTATACTCTACGTGATAAACCAATGTAAACAACCGGCCCCAAAAGAACTTTAATTTATACTCTACGTGATAAATCAACGTAAACAGCCAGCCTTGAATGAACATTAATTGATACTCTTCGTGTTAAATCGATGTAAACAACCAATCTTGAATGAACTTTAATTTATACTCTACGTGATGAATCAATGTGTAAAAATTTTAATTTAACTCTATGTGATAAATCAACGTAAACAACAAAGCCCCAAAGAACTTTAATTTATACTCTACGTGATAAATCAATGTAAACAACCGGCCCTTAAAGAACTTTAATTTATACTCTACGTGATAAATCAATGTAAACAAACGGCCCCAACAGAACTTTAATTTATACTCTACGTGATAAATCCCATGAAACAAGCCCAAAATAACTTTAATTTATACTCTACGTGATAAATCAATGTAAAAAACGGCCCCAAATTTTAATTTATACTCTATGTGATAAATCAACGTAAACAACCAAGCCCCAAAGAACTTTAATTTATACTCTACGTGATAAATCAACGTAAACAACCGGCCCCAAAAGAACTTTAATTTATACTCTACGTCCAAAAGATAAATCAATGTAAACAAACGGCCCCAAAGAACTTTAATTTATACTCTACGTGATAAATCAACGTAAACAACCGGCCCCAAAAGAACTTAATTTATACTCTACGTGATAAATCAACAAACAACCGGCCCCAAAAGAACTTTAATTTATAATCTACGTGATAAATCAACGTAAACAACCGCCCCAAAAGAACTTTAATTTATACTCTACGTGATAAATCAATCGCGTAAACAACCGGCCGTGATATCAACTTAAAAAAGAACTTTTAATTTATACTCTACGTGATAAATCAACGTAAACAAACGGCCCCAAAAGAACTTTAATTTATACTTTACGATAAATCAATGTAAACAACCGGCCCCAAAAGAATAAATCTATATGATAAATCAACGTAAACAACCGGCCCCAAAAGAACTTTAATTTATACTCTCTATATGATAAATCAATGTAAACAAACTCGGCCCCAAAAAGAACTTTAATTTATACTCTACGTGATAAATCAATGTAAACAACCGGCCCCAAAAAGAACTTTAATTTATACTCTACGTGATAAATCAATGTAAACAACCGGCCCCAAAAGAACTTTAATTTATACTCTCGTGATAAATCAATGTAAACAAACGGCCCGTGATAAATCAAAAAAAGAACTTTAATTTAATTTATACTAAACAACCGGCCCCAAAAGAACTACGTGATAAATCAATGTAAACAAACGGCCCCAAAGAACTTTAATTTATACTCTACGTGATAAATCAATGTAAACAAACGGCCCCAAAAGAACTTTAATTTATACTCTACGTGATAAATCAATGTAAACAAACGGCCCCAAAAAGAACTTTAATTTATACTCTAGGTGATAAATCAATGTAAACAATCTGCCCAAAAGAACTGCCAATAATAACACTGCCAACGCCTAAAATAAACACGTAAAAATGTTGATGGAATGAAATAATCAATTGTTGCATTGCTAGGGTCTTCCCTCCACCAAACGGCCCTAGATAATAGACTTTCTATAGGAAATAAAATAAGACTTTCTATAGTAAATAAATAAGACTTTCTATAGTAAATAAAATAAGACTTTCTCTAGTAAATAAAATAAGACTTTCTAAAGTCAATAAATAAGACTTTCTATAGTCAATAAAATAAGACTTTCCTATAGTAAATAAAATAAGACTTCCTAAATTAAACTCGATAGTAAAGAAAATAAGACTTTTGATAGTAAATAAAATAAGACTTTCTATAGTAAATAAAATAAGACTTTCTATAGTAAATAAAATAAGACTTTATATAGTAAATAAAATAAGACTTTCTATAGTAAATAAAATAAGACTTTCTATAGTAAATAAAATAAGACTTTCTATAGTAAATAAAATAAGACTTTCTAAATAAAATAAGACTTTCTATAGTCAATAAAATAAGACTTTCTATAGTAAATAAAATAAGACTTTCTATAGTAAATAAAATAAGACTTTCGGATTGTAAATAAAATAAGACTTTTGATAGTAAATAATTTGTTTTGCAATCATTGATTGTGACACCCTGTCATTTTTGTCCTGCAATTATTGATTGTCACCCCTGAGTAAGTAAGCATTTTTGTCCTGCAATCATTGATTGTCACCCCTGAGTAAGAAGCATTTTTGTCCTGCAATCGTTGATTGTCACCCCTGAAGTAAGAAGCATTTTTGTCCTGCAATCGTTGATTGTCACCCCTGAGTCTAATCATTGAACCCCACATTTTTGTCCTGCAATCATTGATTGTCACCCCTGAGTAAGAAGCATTTTTGTCCTGCAATCATTGATTGTCACCCCTGAGTAAGAAGCATTTTTGTCCTGCAATCATTGATTGTCACCCTGAGTAAGAAGCATTTTTGTCCTGCAATTGTTGATTGTCATGTTGTCCCCTGAGTAAGAAGCATTTTTGTCCTGCAATCATTGATTGTCACCCTGAGTAAGAAGCATTTTTGTCCTGCAATCATTGATTGTCACCCCTGAGTAAGAAGCATTTTTGTCCTGCAATCGTTGATTGTCATTTTGTCCCCTGAGTAAGAAGCATTTTTGTCCTGCAATCATTGATTGTCACCCCTGATCCTGCAATCATTGATTGTCACCCTGAGTAAGAAGCATTTTTGTCCTGCAATCGTTGATTGTCACCCCTTGATTTTGTCCTGCAATCGTTGATTGTCACCCTGAGTAAGAAGCATTTTTGTCCTGCAATCGTTGATTGTCACCCCTGAGTAAGAAGCATTTTTGTCCTGCAATCGTTGATTGTCACCCCTGAGTAAGAAGCATTTTTGTCCTGCAATCATTGATTGTCACCCCTGAGTAAGAAGCATTTTTGTCCTGCAATCGTTGATTGTCACCCCTGAGTAAGAAGCATTTTTGTCCTGCAATCGTTGATTGTCACCCCTGAGTAAGAAGCATTTTTGTCCTGCAATCGTTGATTGTCACCCCTGAGTAAGAAGCATTTTTTGTCCTGCAATCGTTGATTGTCACCCCTGAGTAAGAAGCATTTTTGTCCTGCAATCGTTGATTGTCACCCCTGAGTAAGAAGCATTTTTGTCCTGCAATCGTTGATTGTCACCCCTGAGTAAGAAGCATTTTTGTCCTGCAATCATTGATTGTCACCCCTGAGTAAGAAGCATTTTTGTCCTGCAATCGTTGATTGTCACCCCTGGAGTAAGAAGCATTTTTGTCCTGCAATCGTTGATTGTCACCCCTGAGTAAGAAGCATTTTTGTCCTGCAATCGTTGATTGTCACCTGAGTCACGTCCCTGAGTCACCCCTGAAGAAGCATTTTTGTCCTGCAATCGTTGATTGTCACCCCTGAGTCAAGAAGCATTTTGTCCTGCAATCGTTGATTGTCACCCCTGAGTAAGAAGCATTTTTGTCCTGCAATCGTTGATTGTTGAGTCATGTTTGTCCCAATCATTGATTGTAAGAAGCATTTTTGTCCTGCAATCGTTGATTGTCACCCCTGAGTAAGAAGCATTTTTGTCCTGCAATCGTTGATTGTCACCCCTGAGTAAGAAGCATTTTTGTCCTGCAATCGTTGATTGTCACCCCTGAGTAAGCATGTTTGTCCTGCAATTGTTGATTGTCACCCCTGAGCAATCGTTGATTGTCACCCTTGATTTTTGTTGTCGTTGATTGTCACCCCTGAGTAAGAAGCATTTTTGTCCTGCAATCTGTTGATTGTCATCGTTGATTGTCCCTGAGTAAGAAGCATTTTTGTCCTGCAATCGTTGATTGTCACCCCTGAGTAAGAAGCATTTTTGTCCTGCAATCGTTGATTGTCACCCCTGAGTAAGAAGCATTTTTGTCCTGCAATCGTTGATTGTCACCCCTGAGTAAGAAGCATTTTTGTCCTGCAATCGTTGATTGTCACCCTGAGTGATTGTCAGTAAGAAGCATTTTTGTCCTGCAATCGTTGATTGTCACCCCTGAGTAAGAAGCATTTTTGTCCTGCAATCGTTGATTGTCACCCTGAGTAAGAAGCATTTTTGTCCTGCAATCGTTGATTGTCACCCCTGAGTAAGAAGCATTTTTGTCCTGCAATCGTTGATTGTCACCCCTGAGTAAGAAGCATTTTTGTCCTGCAATCGTTGATTGTCACCCCTGAGTAAGAAGCATTTTTGTCCTGCAATCGTTGATTGTCACCCCTGAGTAAGAAGCATTTTTGTCCTGCAATCGTTGATTGTCACCCCTGAGTAAGAAGCATTTTTGTCCTGCAATCGTTGATTGTCACCCCTGAGTAAGAAGCATTTTTGTCCTGCAATCGTTGATTGTCACCCCTGAGTAAGAAGCATTTTTGTCCTGCAATCGTTGATTGTCACCCCTGAGTAAGAAGCATTTTTGTCCTGCAATCGTTGATTGTCACCCCTGAGTAAGAAGCATTTTTGTCCTGCAATCGTTGATTGTCACCCCTGAGTAAGAAGCATTTTTGTCCTGCAATCGTTGATTGTCACCCCTGAGTAAGAAGCATTTTTGTCCTGCAATCGTTGATTGTCACCCCTGAGTAAGAAGCATTTTTGTCCTGCAATCGTTGATTGTCACCCCTGAGTAAGAAGCATTTTTGTCCTGCAATCGTTGATTGTCACCCCTGAGTAAGAAGCATTTTTGTCCTACAATCGTTGATTGTCACCCTGAGTAAAAGCATTTTTGTCCTGCAATCGTTGATTGTCACCCCTGAGTAAGAAGCATTTTTGTCCTGCAATCGTTGATTGTCACCCCTGAGTAAGAAGCATTTTTGTCCTGCAATCGTTGATTGTCACCCCTGAGTAAGAAGCATTTTTGTCCTGCAATCGTTGATTGTCACCCCTGAGTAAGAAGCATTTTTGTCCTGCAATCGTTGATTGTCACCCCTGAGTAAGAAACATTTTTGTCCTGCAATCGTTGATTGTCACCCCTGAGTAAGAAGCATTTTTGTCCTGCAATCGTTGATTGTCACCCCTGAGTAAGAAGCATTTTTGTCCTGCAATCGTTGATTGTCACCCCTGAGTAAGAAGCATTTTGTCCTGCAATCGTTGATTGTCACATTTTTGTCCTGCAATTGTTGAGTGAAGAAGCATTTTTGTCCTGCAATCGTTGATTGTCATTTTGTCCTGCAATCGTTGATTGTCAAGAAGCATTTTTGTCCTGCAATCGTTGATTGTCACCCCTGAGTAAGAAGCATGTTTGTCCTGCAATCGTTGATTGTCACCACATTTTTGTCCTGATCGTTGATTGTCACCCCTGAGTAAAAAGCATTTTTGTCCTGCAATCGTTGATTGTCACCCCTGAGTAAGAAGCATTTTTGTCCTGCAATCGTTGATTGTCACCCCTGAGTAAGAAGCATTTTTGTCCTGCAATCGTTGATTGTCACCCCTGAGTAAGAAGCATTTTTGTCCTGCAATCGTTGATTGTCACCCCTGAGTAAGAAGCAATCGTTGATTGTCCTGCAATCGTTGATTGTCACCCCTGAGTAAAGAAGCATTTTTGTCCTGCAATCGTTGATTGTCACCCCTGAGTAAGAAGCATTTTTGTCAATCGTTGATTGTCACCCCAATTTTGTCTGCAATTGATTGTCACCCCTGAGTAAGAAGCATTTTTGTCCTGCAATCGTTGATTGTCACCCCTGAGTAAGAAGCATTTTTGTCCTGCAATCGTTGATTGTCACCCCTGAGTAAGAAGCATGTTTGTCCTGCAATCGTTGATTGTCACCCTGAGTAAGAAGCATTTTTGTCCTGCAATCGTTGATTGTCACCCCTGAGTAAGAAGCATTTTTGTCCTGCAATCGTTGATTGTTGTGCAATCGTTGATTGTCACCCCTGAGCATTTTTGTCCTGCAATCGTTGATTGGAGTCATTTTTGTCCCCTGAGTAAGAAGCATTTTTGTCCTGCAATCGTTGATTGTCACCCCTTGAGTAAGAAGCATTTTTGTCCTGCAATCGTTGATTGTCACCCCTGAGTAAGAAGCATTTTTGTCCTGGATTCATTGATTGTATTGAAGTTCTAATCATTGAAATTAATGTATTTTTTGCAATCGTTGATTATACCCTGAGTCATTTTTGTCCTGATCATAGCACCCTGATAACAGCAATTGTTGATTTTTGTCCTGCAATCGTTGATTGTCACCCCTGAGTAAAAATTTTTGTCCTGCAAATTGATTGTCACCCCTGAGTAAGAAGCGATTAGAAAAGTCCTGCAAATTTACCCCCTAATTGTGAAATTCCCCTGAGTAACCATTTTTGTCCTGCAATCGTTGATTGTCACACCTGAGTAAGAAGCATTTTTGTCCTGCAATCGTTGATTGTCACCCCTGAGTAAGAAGCATTTTTGTCCAAAATCGTTGAAGACCCCTGAGTAAGAACATTTTTGTCCTGCAATCGTTGATTGTCAACCTGAGTAAAATGCATTTTTGTCCTGCAATTGTTGATTGTCACCCCTGAGACAATATCATTTACGTTGAGACAGAAGCATTTTGTCCTGCAAGACACAAGAACACAAGAACCCCTGACAAGACACAAGACGTTGATTGTCACAAGACACAAGACACAAGACACAAGTCACTAGACGTTAGACACAAGGCACAAGACGCAAGACGCAAGACACAAGAATTTTAGACGCAAGATTGCAAGACACAAGACACAAGACACAAGACACAAGACACAAGACACAAGACACAAGACACAAGACACAAAGCACACGACACAAGACACAAGACACAAGACGTTAGACTGCAAGATTGTCACAAGACACAAGACGCAAAAACACAAGACACTAGACGAAGACTGCAAGACACAAGACACAAGACACAAGACACAAGAGACAAGACACAAGACACAAGTTAGACAAGACAAGACAACAAGACACAAGTCACAAGACACAAATGACACAAGACACAAGAGACGCAAGACACAAGACAAAACAAGACAAGACACAAGACACAAGAGACAAGACACAAGACACAAGACACAAGACAAGACACAAGACACAAGAGACAAGACACAAGACACAAGACACAAGACACAAGACACAAGACACAAGACACAAGACACAAGACACAAGACACAAGACACAAGACACAAGACACAAGACACAAGACACAAGACACAAGACACACAAGACACAAGACACAAGACACAAGACGACACAAGACACAAGACACAAGATGCAAGACACAAGACACAAGACACAAGACACAAGACACAAGACACAAGACACAAGACACAAGACACAAGACACAAGACACAAGACACAAGACACAAGACACAAGACACAAGAGACAAGACACAAGACACAAGACACAAGACAAGACACAAGACACAAGAGACAAGACACAAGACACAAGACACAATGACAAGACGACAAGACACAAGACACAAGACACAAGACACAAGACACAAGACACAAGACACAAGACACAAGACACAAGACACAAGAGACAAGACACAAGACACAAGACACAAGACACAAGACACAAGAGACAAGACACAAGACACAAGACACAAGAGACAAGACACAAGACACAAGACACTAGACACAAACACAAGACACAAGAGACAAGACACAAGACACAAGACACAAGACACAAGACACAAGACACAAGACACAAGACACTAGACACAAGACACAAGACACAAGACACAAGAGACAAGACACAAGACACAAGACACAAGACACAAGACACAAGACACAAGAGACAAGACACAAGAGACAAGACACAAGACACAAGACACAAGAGACAAGACACAAGACACAAGAGACAAGACACAAGACACAAGAGACAAGACACAAGAGACAAGACACAAGATACAAGACACAAGACACAAGACACAAGAGACAAGAGACAAGAGACAAGACACAAGACACAAGAGTCAAGACACAAGACACAAGACACAAGACACAAGAGGCAAGACACAAGACACAAGACACAAGACACAAGACACAAGAGACAAGATACAAGACACAAGACACAAGACACAAGACACAAGAGACAAGACACAAGACACAAGACACAAGACACAAGACACAAGACAAGAGACAAGACACAAGACACAAGAGTCAAGACACAAGACACAAGACAGAAGAGACAAGACACAAGACACAAGACACAAGACACAAGACACAAGACACAAGAGACAAGACACAAGAGACAAGACACAAGACACAAGAGACAAGACACAAGACACAAGACACAAGAGACAAGAGACAAGACACAAGACACAAGAGACAAAAAGACAAGACACAAGACACAAGACACAAGACACAAGACACAAGACACAAGAGACAAGACACAAGACACAAGACACAAGACACAAGACACAAGAGACAAGACACAAGAGACAAGAGACCACTCGCATTGGATTGCCTGTCGGCTTATTTATTATTACTTTTTTTAAAGTAAAAAAGGTAGAAGATTATTACCTTGATCATTTCGAATAACACTATCATACAGATAGGCTAAGTGAAATTGATGTTTAGAACCAGTTTTACTTGGAGTTATTGCCCTTACACACACAGGTTGACTTTAGAGTTGGCTCATTAACAATTACATCGATTGGTTCCCTGACCAATGTCAATTAGTATAAGGTTTTAAAAACAATGACATCGATTAGTACCATGACCAATGTCAATTAGAATAAGGTTTTAAAAACAATGACATCGATTAGTACCATCACCAATGTCAATTAGAATAAGGTTTTAAAAACAATGACATCGATTAGTACCCTGACCAATGTCCATTAGAATAAGGTTTTAAAAACAATGACATCGATTAGTACCATGACCGGTGTCAATTAGAATAAGGTTTAAAAACAATGACATCGATTAGTACCATGACCAATGTCAATTAGAATAAGGTTTTAAAAACAATGACATCGATTAGTACCATGACCAATGTTAATTAGAATAAGGTTTTAAAAACAATGACATCGATTAGTACCATGACCGGTGTCAATTAGAATAAGGTTTTAAAAACAATGACATCGATTAGTTTGACCGGTGTCAATTAGAATAAGGTTTTAAAAACAATGACATCGATTAGTACCATCACCAATGTTAATTAGAATAAGGTTTTAAAAACAATGACATCGAAATTGACTCATTCTTAATAAGTATAGTTTGTAGTCAGCCACTGTTTGCGTTTAGGAAAGTCTGAAATTGGATTTGATTAGATCTGCTCATACCCAAATATGGTAATCCTCGCAGGTGCAGAGGGGGGGGGGCGGATCTGAGCTAGAAAAAAGACATCAGCAATCTGTTTGATTGATGATTGCAAAGCTTCCAATATTTTGAACTGGATGAGGGAAGGATATCATAGTCTTTGAATTTCTAAACTTTGGTCTTTGTTTTATCTAACAATAGGCTTTGTTACTTTGGTTAGAATAGTAATCATCAAAGCCTTTCACCCCTACAAGGATATGGGCCACAGACAAGGGATTTGCATATTTCCTTCTCCTGAGAGATCTTTCTCAACTCATTTCAGCTAACATCCAGTCTCTTACGATCCTTTTCTATACTCCCCAAATGTCCCGTGGCCTACTCTGGTGTCGTCTTCCCTACGGATTCCATTGTAATGATGGCCTAGTTATATTTCAAACAAGCTTTCACAAATTATATCCAATATATCTCTATCGTCTTCTCCCTATAGTATTTCTTTCCAATGGTTTCACTTCCAGTTCTTGCCCAAAGTTTTACATTTCTAACTCTGTCTTGTCATTTAGTTCTCAAGATCTTTCGACGACATCCATCGACAAAAAAATGATAGCATGCAATAAATGTAGGGAGAAGATATGTCTGTATCGTATGAATTATCCAAGTAAGTTAGGCAAAAATGTCTTATTTCTCTATTGATATTCACAGTTAGTGAGAATGGGAATCTCTGCGTTGACTACTAATTATGCAAAACCTCGACATCTAAGAAATCCCAAACAGATAGATAGCAATAAGGGGACTACCACTAAAAATAGAAATTATGCAA